>CATIWM010334657.1:0-16119 GCA_949671775.1 Mallotus repandus | reverse complement strand
ATATTTTTTTTCTATTTTTATAGTACCATATTCATATTTTTTCTCAATATTTTTTTTCTTAACTTTTTTTAAAGTACTGTCTTCATCTTATTTTCAACATTTTCTTTTTTTTTCTCAATATTTTTTCTCTTAAGACCTTTTTTTTCAAATAAATAATTATGAACTAAATATCTTCAATTATTGTTAAACCAAACAATAAATATCTTCAACTGTTGTAACAACAATAAATAAACAAAATTTTCTCCTTTCATATTCTTAAAAAGTATGGATTTTATTTTTTTTACTTTAATTTGTTTATTAAAATGTCTAAAAACTTTTTTTAAAAAAAAATTACTTGATACTTATTGATCATCAATATGTAACAAGTTTACAATCATTATGATGTATTTGTAACATCAACCAAAAAAGCTGAAAAAATAAAAAAATCAACAAAAATCAATAAACCGAAACAATAAAAAAAAAAACTAAAAACAACAAAAATCAACAAAATTTTATGTTGTTGATTGTTGCTTATTTTTGTTGATTTTTTTATTTATTAAATTATTTGTTATTCAAAAAACTAAAAACAACAATTGAAACAACTAAACAACAAAAATCAACAAAATTTTATGTTGTTGATTGCTGTTCATTGTCAGTTGTTGATTGTTATTTATTTTTGTTGATTTTTTTAATTTTTACTGGTTTTAAATTATTTTTTCATTATTAATGACAAAATTAAGGCCATAAATAAATTTTTTTACTTTTATTAGTATTAATGATAAAAATAATAATTTTTTTATATATCTCATAATTTTTATTTTTATTTTTTTAATTTTTAATAAAAATCAACAAATGTAAACAAGGAGAAATAACAAAAACAATTGAAACCTACAACTGAAACAACAAAAACAACAAAAATCAACTAAAACCAACAAAAACAACAAAATTTTACAGTTGTTTATTGTTGTTGATTATTGTTGATTTTTTATTATTTTTAAATTATTTTTCATTATTAATGATAAAATTAAGGTCATAAATAAAAATTTTACTTTATTAGTATTGATGATAAAATAATAATTTTTTTATATATCTCATAATTTTTATTGTTATTTTTTTATTTTTAACAAAAATTAGCAAATATAAACAAAGAGAAAACAAAAAAAATAATTGAAATCTACAACTAAAACGACAAAATCAACAAAAAGTCAACAAAAGCAACAAAAAATTGCAGTTGTTGATTGTTGTTTATTTTTGTTGATTTTTTTGTTTTTTATTATTTTTTAAATTATTTTTTCATTATTATTGACAAAATTAAGGCCATAAATAAATTTTTTTACTTTTATTAGTATTAATGATAAAAATAATAATTTTTTTATATATCTCATAATTTTTATTGTAATTTTTTTATTTTTAGCAAAAATCAACAAAGAGAAAACAACAAAAATAATTGAAACCTACAACTAAAGCAATAAAAACAACAAAAATCAACTAAAAGCAATAAAAGCAATAAAAGCAACAAAATATTACAGTTGTTGATTGTTGTTAAATTAAATATAGTTTCAAAAATAATAAATAGATAAATAATTATAGAAAAATGAAAAAAAATGAAAAGAGACAAAACACGGAAATCACCGATTTAAAGGCCACAACTTTTAAAAATAGACCAAAACACTAACAAAGACGAAAAGACAAAAATCAAAACTGAAAGAAAATAATTGGCCTGGTCACGAATGAATTTTTTAGCATTGACTAGGCCATGCAATAACATTTTCCCCTTATTTTAACAACTTGGAGGTAAGAGGAGTGAAGAATCAAACTCATGACTTTACCTTAAAATATTCATCATCTGAGTTATTAGGTTACAAAGAGATGACAGATTAAATAATTTAAGATGCTGAATTTGAGCATTAAGGAGTTGAGAATGTCAAATCTATATATCTATATCATCAAGTCAAAAATTTGACAAGTGTCTATATTCATATTTAAGTATTCACTTTATAAGCTAATGTGTCAAACCATTAAATATCCTAATTTTTTATTAAAAATAAAATATTTACAATATTTATTTAGTTTTTTTAACTAAAACACTACTATACATATATCAATATCACTCAAATTTTAAAATTATTTATATACTACATATTTTTCTATCTTAAACCACTTAAATATATTTTTTTCAAACCATTAAAATTTTTATTTTTGAAAAAAATTTAAAAATACAATAATTATTTAGTATTATTTTTCAACTAAAACACTACTCTGTATACTTTAATACTAATCTAATAATTTTAAAAGCTAATATTATTATAACTAAAAAATTATTATAACAAAAATTAAAGAAAATAAAATTAATATGATATAATTTATTTAGTTATTATTCTATTTAAATTATTTATTTATTTTACATTCAACGCATTGATATATTACTAAAATATTTAATTTATCAAAATTATTTAATTATTTATTTTAAAATATTTATATTATTTGTAGTCCGCGCAAAACGCAAATTTACGACTAATATATATTAAATGCTGAGGTCAAACGTCCTTAAGCCAAAAATTTGGTAAATATCTCTTCTCATAATTCAATATTCACTCTTAAAGGCTTATATGTTGAATTATTAAAATTCACAATATTTTTTTATAAAAAAATATTTAAAAACAATTTTCATTAAAATACATATGTTTTATCTTATATAAAATACTCTAATTTTATTATATTTAAAACACTCTTCCTTTCCAAAAAAAAATAATGTCTTTTATTTAAACTGAAACATCCTATTCTATTTAAATAAAAAACATTTTTTTAACTTATAAAGTAAAACATATATAATTTCTCACCCATTTTATATACTTATTTTATTTTTTCAATAATTGTTATTACCATGCATATTAAAAATAATATGCACTCTTATTAAAAATAATAAATTCTAACTTTTATATTTGACTAATTTGTAGTTTTTAAATTATTATAATTATTTGCAGTTCATGTAAAGTGCAGATTTACGACTAGTTTAGATTAATTTGAATAATTTTATATAAGAGGATGAAAAATCTAATGATATGAATATGATACGGTATAAATGAAAAATACATCCTTCTCATACCATATGTAATATGCTCCAAAAACAAATGTATGATTTTTAGTACAATTCTAAATTGTTAATTATAAGACTTGAAGGGCTCTTTACCCCAAAGGATGCTCACAACATTGTAATGAAAACGAAGAATATTGAAAATGCAGAAGGTCCAAATTCACACTTTTATTTCTCAAAGCCAAAAAGCATGTCATTTCAAATCCATTACTTTTTTTTTAACAAAATTCCATTTACTTGAACAAAATTATGGAACAAATTTAAATTTCAATCATCAATCTAAAGGTTAATATAGACATTTGATATGAGTAAGGGATAACAACATTTTTAGTCCTATAACTTATATCATTTTTTCAATTAAATCCTATAAATAAATTTTTGTTTTACAATCAAGTTATATAAATTTTAAAAAGTCTTCCCATTAGTCAAGTCAATTTTCTTTTAGTCAACCCTTAAAATTAAACTTTTCTTTTACATTTCAGTCCTAAAAGTTTTAAAAAATATCATTTTTATATTTTGAATAAATGTTTTTATTTATGTTTTATTTTATTATTTAACTTGCATAATAACTATATAACTCACTAAAATAACACCAAAAAATAAAAATTAAAGATAATATTTTTTCTTAAATTACTAGTTTAATTAACAACATTAAAAAAAATTAATTAAATAATTTTTAAACTAAATGAAATTTAAAATAGAAAATTTTTTTACAAAATATTTCTTTAATATAAACTGTTTTATAATAAATATTTGAGCAATTAAAAAAATATTTTAGTTGAATACATATTTTTATAAAAGAGCTCAACATGAAAAAACATATTTTTTTGAAAATATCTAATTCAAATATAATTGAATTCAATAGATATTTGAAATCTAACACAAATTATAACGTTAATGTAAATGAATAAATATTTTTTATTTTTAATATTTAATTTTTTGATATTATTTCTAATGAGTTAATACAGTTAATATAAAAAATAAATAATGTAATAAATTATACATAAAAATAAAAATTATTTTTAAAATATAAAAGATTTTAAACTTTTAGGATTGAGTTAAAAAAATAAGTTTCATTTTAATAGTTGACTAATGAAAAATTAATTTAACTAACGAAAGATTTTTTTAAAATTTATAAAATTTGATTATAAAGAAAATTACATATAGAATATTGGTATTCCTATGAGTAATAATGAGCGGATTGGTTTAGAGTTCGGGAGTGAATAGAGTTGTCCGTATTGGATTGTAACACTTTCCTAACTAGGTTCTTTCTGGAAAGAAAGCAGCCATCGTCGGATAAAAAAAAAAAACGAACAAACAGAAATCAGCAACGAGAACAGAAGGCAGAAGAAAAAAAAAAAAACATACACCAAGCAAATCTCAGACCACAGCTCCCTTATACCTTAAAACAAACACTCGCTGGTACGCCAAATTTCACTTCTTTTACCTTTTTAATGTCTATTTTTTTCCCAAAAGGTTGATGGCTTTACAACTTTTCCCTATTAGATGCTTTTGTTAATTTATTTTAGCATTTGCTCTGGAGCTCATTGCATTCCGAATCTGCCAAATTTTTCTATTTTCGTTTAAGGGTTTTTCTGGGTTTGGGTTCAATACGTCTGTTATATATGATCCTCTTGATTGTATTTTTTAGATTTATCTGTCTCTCTCTCCCTCATAGGGTTTAGGGATTTACTCCTATCTTCCCTTTCACTCCTCCCGTCGTTTTTGGTCAGCATTGATACCTTGTTCCTGATGTCGTTTTTGATATCTTACCTGTCTATTTTGGATTCGTTTTTGCAATTTTTGTCCGGTCTCTAATCTGAATTGAAGAACAAATTCCGGATTCTAATTTGACGCTATGCCCACTTACTGCAATCTGGCTATGTCCTTCATTTGTTGATTGTTTTGAAGATGAAATGAAAGGATATAACTAAAATTCATAATAGTTCAGCCAAGTTGTACCAACTCAGCTTCCACCTTCCATCCTCCAAGCGTATGTCATATCTAATTTAGGACAAACGCAAATTCTCATAACTGCTGCTCCTTTTAGCTGCTGCTAAAATCTTGTATTTTTCCAGTTATCACCCGGCACATGGGGGGTCTTTTAGACTCTGCATGTCCTTCGGCATTATGTTCCTTTATGCCTGCATCAGTTATTGTGTGCTATGCACAGCCTTTCAGGTTCCATGATTTTCCATAATGGTTAATGAAGCTTGCACTTGCAGTTAATTTGGGGCATTTAACTGCAGTTATTGGATGATAAGGCTTTGGGCTTGAAGCACAAATGGCAGAGGGTGCAGAAGTTGATGAACGGGTGGATCTTGATGAGGAAGACAATTACATGGAAGAGGAAGATGATGTTGAAGATCAACTAGATGAGGATGGAGATGATGATGATGATAATGGAGATGCACACGCTGAAGAAAATGCTGAAGAGGATGATGACGACTCAAAAACTGAAGGTAGTCAGAAAGACCAATCACCAGAAATGGCTAGAGCCCATTCTAATTCAGAGGTTCCGGAAGATGAAGAAAATCCCACTTCATCTGTCAATGAAGAGGAAAAAGAGAAGCATGCTCAACTTCTTGCCCTTCCTCCCCATGGCTCAGAGGTTTTCATTGGTGGGCTTCCAAAGGATGCATTAGAAGATGATTTGAGGGATCTTTGCGAACCATTTGGTGATATTTTTGAGGTTGTAACTCTTCTCATATGCGCTTGTACTATTTAGGAACTTATTTGCTTGCTGTCATTATTAATCTGCATTTTATTTTTAAAATTATCTTTCAGATAAGATTAATGAAGGATAAGGATACTGGTGAAAGCAAGGGCTTTGCTTTTGTTGCCTTTAATTCAAAGGAGGTTGCCCAGAAGGCCATTGAAGGGCTGCACAGTAAGGAGTTCAAGGTAATGGTCACTCAGTGCAGCTCCACCACTTTCATAACTGTATATATATATATTGAAATTTTTAAAAAGCTTATATTAACACTGCAGGGGAAAACCTTAAGATGTTCGCTTTCTGAAACAAAGAACAGGTTGTTTATTGGTAATGTTCCAAAGAGCTGGACAGAGGATGAGTTTAGAAAAGTTGTAGATGGAGTTGGTCCTGGGGTGGATATCGTTGAGCTCAGAAGGGTATGGTTCTGATTTAAAATATAATTTTTCCAGGTAATAAAATCAACTGTAGTAACCTCTGTTGATGTTGTTCTATCCAGGATCCTTCAAATCCGGCACGTAATCGTGGTTTTGCTTTTGTATTGTATTACAACAATGCATGTGCTGATTATTCAAGACAAAAAATGTTAAATGCAAATTTTAAGCTGGATGGAAATACTCCAACTGTCAGTTGGGCTGATCCAAAGGGCACACCCGATCATTCTGCTGCTGCTGCTCAGGTGAATAACTTGTTGAGCACTTTGAAGAAGCTGAGTCCTCATCTGTCAAATTCTTCATGAAGTTATAAATTCTGTCTAATTGATCTCTTTGACATGCTTTAGATGTTGCATGCTAATGGATCCTAATAATTAATTTATAGAAGATTATATGTAGAATTGATATGGAGATTCATACTAATAAATTATGTTTAGGTTATATCCTTTGCAATATCAATTTGGTAGGAATTTCAAAATCCAATTTTTTTTTTTTTAATATCCAACCCGTCGTTTAAGGTATTATACCTTGTCAAAACATTCTTTAAACCTCACATATATGTGGATACTGAAGGAGGGAAGTTTATATTATTTACTGTTTAAAAGGAATGAAATTGATTCTGTATTACTTTATTTTTTGCAGAAAGCATTATTGGGCCAAATTTCTGTTTGGCTGCCTGTCATGTTTATAACCTTAGACTTTTAAATTGTGCGAATTGCTTTGGATGCCAGGTTAAGGCTCTTTACGTAAAGAACATACCTGAGAACACTAGTACTGAGCAGCTGAAGGAACTATTCCAACGCCATGGCGAAGTGACAAAAGTTGTTATGCCTCCCGGCAAAGCCGGCAAACGTGATTTTGGCTTTATTCATTATGCTGAAAGGTCTAGTGCATTGAAGGCAGTCAGAGACAACGAGAAATACGAAATTGATGGTAATTTTTTAAGACATCTGTATCAACAGATGGATCAACTTCTATGAGAATTTCTTATGTCATTAAGTCAGATAAATATTTGGTTATAAATTAACCTCTGAATTAATTGAATAAATATGATAGCTTGTCATGGTTTGAGTATAACCTGTTATTTATTTATTCTTGTTGCATTATGCCATCATATCATATTTTAGCTGAACTATTAATTTGAGAGGATTTTCTTTAGGGAAAATATGGGATATAATACCACAGAAGACCAAAATATCAAATGAATTTGATCCATGTTACTGACTCCAACTTGTATTATTTTTTTCTTTGTAAATTCCTAGAAAATGATGTTTTAAGCTTGGAATTTGTAATTAAATTTAACAGAGCAGCAACAACGTACCACATGCTTACCAGAAAAGGAGTAATGGAGTGGTGATTGTCAGGCATATGGTGGTTTTAGGAAATGGGAATTCAACTTATGTGGGAGCTGCTAAGTTTATGCTTTGTTGTATCTCTATTTTTTGGTTTTTTCCCCCAGAAATATTATATACTGAATTTTGTTACCACTGAACGCTAATAACAGGCCAGGTATTGGAGGTTGTCCTTGCCAAGCCTCAGACTGATAAAAAAACTGATGGGGCTTATCCTTACGCCACTGCAATTCATCCAAGCCATATTGCACATCCTACATATGGTGGGTTTGCTGGAAATCCATATAGCTCTTTAGGTGGTGGATTTGGTGTTGCTTCAAGTTTTCAGCAGGTATTTTATTGATCTTTATTTATCTTTCTGACTGGTCATACTGTTCCGTGTTAGTAAATATCCTTCTCTTGAACTTCCGTATGTCAGCAGCCAGTTATATACGGAAGGGGTCCAATGCCATCAGGGATGCATATGGTGCCAATGGTCCTACCAGATGGTCGAATTGGCTATGTTCTGTAAGTTTCTGTTTTTCAGTATCATCTTTTATTGCCTTTGAGTGAGGGTTTTTGAGCCATTGCCTTACTGTGTTGAGATTGCAGTCAACAGCCTGGAGTACAGATGCCACAACCTCGGCCAAGGAGAGTTGATCGGAACAATGGCCCAAGTGGGCCTGGGCGTGCTGGGAGTAGTGGGGACGATGGCAATCGTAGCCGAAGATACCGCCCCTATTAATGGTTGAGGTGTAGAGATGTGTCTAGCTTTTTCAGGGATTCAATAGACATTGTAGTTGAATGACTTCTGGTGAACAAAATAATCAAGCCATCACCCTTTCTTCTCTCCGCCCCAAAATTCTCCATAATTTCAAAGAGCAAAAAAAACTAAAAACGAAAAAACCAGGAAGAAAAACGATGTTAGAATTAGGACTGCGAAGTACCATGCGACTTCGATGTGGTAGGAGATGATTAACAGTCAGTACTGTAATTCTATTATACTGGTTTATTTGTTGGCATTGTCTCATCGCTCCCAGTATGAATGGAAAAAAAAAAAAAAGTTTTTATGTCGGAGCTGTACAAGCCATGATTGCGTATCAAAAGTACCATTTATCACTTTACTATTTTATGTGATCCGAACATTTCTATATTGCTCTCAAATTGTTAACATTTTGGACGCAATGCCTTTGGGGCATATATTGCTGCTATCTTTGAGTTGTGAGAAACAAATTTGGATTAGACTTTTGCGCTGGTTACTGGATTGGTTTTTTTCAGAAGAACAAAATAATAGCATCCGATGGGTATCCTTCTTACCATTTCAAGAAGTTGGTTTTTTTCTTTTTTCGGTTGACAAGGTTGTGTGTCAGGCAGTCATATTTGCACCATCACTTCCCATCCGTCGCAAAAGAAGACTTTTTTGACGTTTGCAGCTGAGAGAGAGATTGAAAAAGTGCGACATATTTATGCAATGTTAGGCATGTGAACGACTTATGAAGTATGGAAATCAATTAGTCATGGCTCATGACAAAACTACGGAGAGGTTCAGCCCCTTGTCATCAATGAACTCTTGACGTATACGGAGGTTTGTGGTGGAATTTAAGGTACCTACCATCACCATGCCTGTTTTAAGTATTTCAGATTCACACTCAGATAAAAAGGTTTTCATCACATTCATTAGCCTAACTCAATTTAAAACCACATTATAAATTTCCAAGCTCATATCAAAAGGCAATGTCAAATATGAATTAATAGCAAGTCCAAACTTTGCAAGCTATTGACTTGTTTTTTAAAAAAGGAGAGAAAAGCAAAGAAAAGAAAGACAATTGCTAAATCACTTGAAAAGTGAAAGACAAAAGGGCTCGAAGAAAGCGTATTCATTTTGTATTAGAGAGCTCCTCAAGACGCTTCTCTAACTGGTCTAATCTAGCACCCCACTCGCCCTTCATACACAAAAGCCTAACATCGCTGTAATTAACATCACCATCAGCAGCAGCGGCGCCCTCCTTTTGGTGGCGACCGGCGGAGAGCGACCCATCTCTCTTTCTATTCCTTTTAGTATTGCTCCTTCGGCTTTTCTCAGCAGCTGCCTTCTGCATAGCCCTGAGCACATCTAATCCAGTCAGCTGCTGATTTGTTCCTGCTGCTCCTTTCTTCTTGTTTTGCTGTTCCTGCTTTGGACGAACTTGTTGCCGCCGTTTCCCGGAAGAAGAGAGTTGAGCATTGGCTGAGACGGCGAGGAAAACGGGTGGCTGTTTGTGAAGAACTGGAGACACAGCCCACATGGTTTCTTGGGCTAGTTGATTTGTCTCTTTTGTGGCCTTTTCTTGTCAATGTCTTATTTATCGTTTCTCCTTTTGGGCTAATATTTTGTGGTTACAATTTTTACACCTCTTACAAAGAAAATATATTATTCACATGTATAATTAGGGGATTAATATATGATATCTCCTAATTAAATTGAATTGTACTCAATGGAGAAAAACACTATTAGAAATGTGAATATGCATGTATGATTTTTTGCATCTTAATTCTGAGCCACTTGGCCTGCTGGGTCAGATATCAAGCATCATTATCAGAGTTGAAGGCCAATTAATTAGGCAGGTCTTTATCAAACATTATTATCATTATCATCGGAAATCAGAAATCAATGCCAATTAGCCTTTTTTTTTTTCGCCTGCTCTGTTTTTTAGCAGTGGAATATAATGGTGTGGAGACAGGACCGCCACACTTGAGCACCACCACCGTGTTCATATCTGTTGGTACGTTTATGACTGCAGTGGGCATTCAATATCGAATCAGAAATACCCTACAACCATGTAATAGCACAGAACTGTACCCAAATCATTCAATATGTTATCTACTACTGGTAGATAGGACTTTTTGTTGATGCCCATTATAAGTTACACATTAAAATGTAATTTTTTTGAGTTTTAATTTCGTGTTGCAATGAATATACAACAAATAAAAAATTCGAAATGTAGATAATTATGTGTTCTTAATTATTTTTGAAATACCATAACCATATAATGTTCAAGATAATTACGAAATTATGTCATGTGACGACACGGCCATTAATAGGAAAAAATAAAAAGGCTCAAGGTAGCCGAGTAATTTAGAAGGAACAGAAGGGACGTAAGACCCACATCCATGTTACCAATTCCAGTGACGATGGACTGTCATGTCCTGTAATACAATGCCATACTAGGCCACTAGCTACATGGAATTAAATTCAACTACTTAATTAAGCAACAGGAACCTTGACCGGATACTTATCAATGGAGTCAGCCCACGGGTTACTTTTTGATTCGCCGAGAGGTATAGCCCTTAACGCTTTCCAAACAGCACTGTTGCACTTAAAACCTGAACCGAATGCAATTTGCCACACCCTATCCCCTCTTGACACCCGACCTTTAGCCTCCGTGTAAGACAGTTCATACCAAAGTGAGCTACTTGAAGTGTTGCCAAACCTATGCAAGGTCATCCTTGATGGCTCCATATGCCAATCAGCTAGCTGCAGATTCTTCTGTAACTCATCAAGGACAGCCCTACCACCAGCATGTATGCAAAAATGCTCAAAAGCAAGCTTGAAATCGGGTATGTAAGGCTTTACTTTCGCTTTCAAGAGCTTTCTTCTAACTAAAGTGACAAAAAACATAAATTGCTCGCTTAAAGGTAGCACCAAAGGACCCAACGTAGTAATGTTTGTTTTCAATGCATCTCCAGCTACTGCCATTAATTCACGGGCTAATGAAACCCCAATCGTACCTCTATCATCCTCTCTTTGGTAAACACATTGGTAGTGTTTATCGTCCGCTCCCTTGTGGGTTCGAACTGTGTGGACCAATTGGTACTTGGACCGACCCTTATCTCGTGCCTTGTTGGATAGAAGAACGGCAGCACCACCCATTCTGAATAAGCAATTGGGCAGCAGCATTGACTTATCCTCGCCAAAATACCAATTGAGAGTTATGTTTTCTGTGCTTACCACAACTGCATAAGAGTTTGGATTCGCTTTGAGAAGATCTTTAGCAAGGTCAATAGAAATAAGCCCTGCACTGCAGCCCATTCCTCCAAGATTATAACTTTTAATATCTGTTCTAAGCTTGTAGTGATTTACTATCATCGAAGAAAGAGACGGAGTTGGGTTAAACAAACTGCAATTCACAATGAGAATGTCGATATCTCTCGGTTTAACCCTGGTTTTGTCGAAAAGTGAGTCTAGTGCTCCAAACATGACAGACTCCGCTTCTATCCTTGCTTCCTCCATGCACAGATTAGGTGGTCTCGACGTTATTCCCCTCGGAAAATAAGTTTCATCGCCTAGACCTGACCGCGTCGATATTTTTCTCTGGAATTGAACTGTTTCTTCTTGAAAGGATCCGCTTTCTTCTGTCATCTTCACGAAAGACTCCACCGACAACTTCCTTTCATCCTCCGGTTTGTAACATGCAAAGTCGACCAGATAAATGGGTCTGGACCGCTTTGCCCAGTAGACACCCAAAAGGACTAGCAACAAAGCAGAACCGGCCATCCTAGTGGCCACATCAATTTCATGGAGTTGAAGGGACCTTGTCTTCCATAACTCATAAACTAGGTCTAGTTGAAGACCAGTGATTTGAACAAGTGTGGAAATGGACAAGGGAAGGATTACAAGAAACATGAGAATAGTAGCAGGATTGCATGAATAGCCATAACCTAATTTTACGTATTTGAGCTTCACAGACTGTAAAAAATCAGGCAAACGTCGCCGGATTTTGATAACGGCAGAGGAGGAGTCTTTGAAAGCCATTTCCGCCGTCAATCTCTCCTTATCCATGTCTATGCTATCCATTGTAATGCGTAGTGAATAGCTCAAAGTAGTGTATGGTGTTGTATGGATAAAGAAACAAGAAGTGGTGTAAAGTTAATTTATAAAGAAAAGAAAAGAAATGAGTAGCTAGAGGAGGCTGAACAACATCACCATCCGGGGAATAACATATGCTAATTAAATTGAATGGTAAGCCCTACACGTCTAAAAACAGTTCACAGTTGGTTGGTGTTTATAATTAAGCTATGGGAGATTTAAACCTCAAGCAACAATTTAATGGGGAGGCTCTTCTCCACTCTATTGGTTTTTAATTCGTATAATAGCAACTGCAAGAAAGCTGGATTGACATTTGCCAAAATTTATGACATCTAGTTCCAAGAAAAGCTCGATAGCTCAACCACCATGAAAAATGTACTCACCACTCGCTAGTCAATATATATGTACTACTATCTTGTTTCCTCCTATTCCGTAAACATCTCTTTTGGTGAGTAATTGATGAAAACAAAATGTTCCTCTTTTTAATGGATGATGATAGTTACAATTATACTTGGTTTAAATTATAAATATTCAAAATTTACTAAGAATTCATTTGTAAATGAATTTTTATTAATAAAATATGTTTGATTCAAATAAATAGTTTGTGAAATTTATTTTAAATGAATTTTATATTTTGTTATATTGTGTTTGGTATAAATTTAAAATTCAAATTAATTTTGATTTTGGTCAAAAATACTCTTCTAAATAGATTACGTTTTTACCTTCTTTTTAATTTCATGTTATATTAGTAAAAGTGTGATTATTTAACATTCAAATTAATATTTAACTTCTTTTTAAATATTTATTTTTAATTATATTTTTAAGTTAATGTTCCAATTTATAGATTTTTAATTTTTAATTCAAAATTCATTAAAAAAAATAAAATTATTACAATACAATCAAGAACAATAGAGCTCGTGCCCTCTGGCTGCATCTTATCGAGATCGAAAACCTTGAGGCACATTGCAAATTGCTGTGGAGCTAA
This sequence comes from Mallotus repandus, assembly GCA_949671775.1. NCBI lineage: Eukaryota > Viridiplantae > Streptophyta > Magnoliopsida > Malpighiales > Euphorbiaceae > Mallotus > Mallotus repandus. The sequence goes on along the minus strand of CATIWM010334657.1, from coordinate 2,737 downwards.
TTGTTCATCCTCACCCACAGTTACAAGAAAGGTGCGTTGCTGATTCGTTGAAATCAGAAAACATGTGAAATCAACAAATCATGTACAACAATGTAATTCAATTGAAATTCTCACACACAAAAAATCAATCATGTTATTAGAATCGAATTCCAGCATTTTACATGAGAATCAATATTAACAATGTTAAAGAAAGGAGTGAGGTAGTGAGAGATGAGTTTTTTTAAAAAAATAAAAATAATAAAGATTTTAGTCATTTTAGAAATATAGCTTTAAAATTGTGAAATTCATTTGTAAATTCCATCAATTTTATTAGAATTTCATCTAGTTATAATGAATTTTATAAGTTTAAAAATATGGAATTGTAAATAAATTTTATAAATTATTTATTTATACTAAATACATAATATTTAGAATTTCAGAAATTCATTTATACTAAATACATCCTAAATTTGGTTCCATCTAAGATTTGATTATGAAATCGGCAAAAATTACTTATTATAACTCAAACTTTATATAAGTATTACTTAAGCGCAAATAACTTTACCAGCTGACAGTTGTTAAAAGTATAGTTTCATTTTTATAACCACATTATTAATTAATTTTTTTCTTCATTGTGAATTAACGTTTGATTAAATTAGACATAAACTATTAACAATTTATTTTTAAAAAGTGAATTAAAATCTTCTTTGTTTAAAATCGGTTGGTTTACTACTCGTACGCTACATGGAGGTGGGCAATTAACCTGTTGGGCCATGTGAGAATGAGAGGTTTCTTTCAAGCTTCAAGCGAAGGACTAATATTACCAATTTTTTTTTTTACAATTATTCGTATATGTAAATATTCTTGGATCCTAATTCATGTGCTAAAATAGAAGAATTGTTCGTTCATTCAAAAAAATAGTAGAATTGTTCACAGTAATGGGTCCACGTGTCTTTTCTTATGGACCATAATTCTCCAACAAGAAGGGGAAGACAAAATGGAAAATGTGAAGAAAATGGAAGGGTAATTAGGAAAATGCGTAGAAGGGCGGTGGATTTAGGTGACTGCCCGTAAGATAGAACAATTAAACGGAAACCGTGGTCAAAAGAAAGGCGCCAACCTAAATAAATGCCCATTTGCCAGAAGGGACAATCCAGTCCCGCCACCCTTCCTTTCAGCCACGTGTTAGTTTCTTAATATAATATTAGATTCTGATTTGTCGTTGAACATACTATATATTTTAAAATAATTAATTAAGTAATTTTAATAAACTAAGATACATTTTATTGTTTTCTTATTTTTTACTGGTCAATAACAACCATTAGATGATGAAATACTCTTTTATCTTATACTAAAAAAACTAATTATAGAATTTTCAATAAATTGAAATTATAATTTAATTAAATATAAAAATAAAAATTTAAAAAATTATTATAATAATTTTATTTTGTTATTTTTTATTAAAAGTATATATAATAATAATAATAATAGTTGACTTAAAAAAATATAAAAAATATAAAAAATAGTTGAATTTTAACATCATAAAAGGAGGGAGTGGTGAAAGTCAGGGTTAAATGATATAATTTTTTTTTGTTCAGACATAGAAGATTAAGGATCATATTTTTATTTTTAAGGATATAAAATATTTTTTATATACAAGAAAAAATTATATTAATTGACAAATATATTCTCATTTATTTTTGTAATTTCTAAAACATCATCCTTAAATTTATTTGTTAATTAAATATGAAAAATAAATCTTGAAATGCAACATTTTAGATAAACTGACTTATCGATTTTTGTCTAATATTATAAAAGATTTTCACATCAAAAATTTTATTTATTTATTAGATAAAAATCTTAATATTTATTTTATTTATTTTTAATTAGCTTTTTATATACACATTGTGGAAGAAAAATTAATATATATATATATATATATATATATATTAAATGTTGAGCTCTAAAGTTATTACGCTAAAAATTTGACAAATGTCTATCTTCATATTTGAATATTCACTCTAAAATCTAATATTAAAAATCCTAATTTTTATTAAAAATAAAATATTTACCATATATTTATTTAGTATTATTTTTAACTAAAACACCATTGTACATATCTTAATACTACTCAAATTCTAAAGATATTTATATAATACTACACATTTTTCTACCTTAAATCACTCAAATATTTATTTAGTATTATTTTTCAACTAAAACACTACTATATATACTATAATACTAATCTAATAACTTTAAAAACTAATCTGACTATAACTAAAAAATTATGGTAACAAAAATTAAACAAAATAAAATTAATATGATATATTTTATTTTTAATTTATTAAGTCAAAAATTTGAGAAGTGTTTCTTTTCATGATTCAACATTAACTCCTAAAATCTTATGTATTGAATTATTAAAATTCACAATATTTTTTTATAAAAATTAAAAAATTCATTTTTATTAAAATACACATATTTTATTTAATTTAATTACATTTAAGAAGTTACTCTTTATTTCCATAAAAAAAATAATGTCTTTTATTTTAATTGAAACATTCTATTATATTCAAATAAAACATTTTTCTTTTTTTAACCTAAAAATAAAAATATATAATTTTTCACTCATTTTCTATTTATTTTATTTTATTTATTCAATAATTATTATTAGTATGCATATTAAAATAATAATATGTACTCTTAATAAAAATAATAAGTTCTAACTTTTATATTTGATTAATTTGTAGTTTTATTTTAT
>CATIWM010334626.1:0-12844 GCA_949671775.1 Mallotus repandus | reverse complement strand
GTCTCTACCAAAGAAAAAGAAATGGGAAGGGAAGTGGCAGAGAGTTGTATTGATAGTCTACTGACGGAGATGGTATCATCCTACTGCAATCGTTTTGATGCCAATAAACCTGAGCTCGCTGGCCGTAGGATCGAGCAAATTGGCTATCAGGTCGGTCATCAGCTCGCCGAAAGGTACAGCCAAGCCATTACACGCGATCCTTTCCCAATTACCTAGTTTTCGGTTTCGGTTTCTTCTGTTTTTTCCCTGATTTTATCTAATTATGATATAGTTTGTGCTTTTACATGATTTGAAATTTTGGTTCTTCAAATCTGAGATACGTTTTTTTTTTTTTGTCATAGTTTAATTCTTCGATAAGTTGTTTGGCTGCTGAGAAATTGTAGGAAAATTTTAGAAACTGTGATCTTCAATTAATGGTTCGACACTTATGTTTATGTTTAGGATAAACGTGTATTTGATTATGATTTGGTTAGTTGTAAGAAGAAGTAAAACAGTTTTGTTTGATTTAAAACTTTACTTAGCTGTTTGGATGCAGAGAAAGTGCAAGAAAAGTTAAGGAAAATTTGATCTTGAATCAACTCTACAGCCTTTTTGTATTTGTTTGTTTTTGTCTCTTTTTCTAGTTTTATGACTCATGTGCTGTAGTTCAATTGAATTGAATTCCTGCTAAAATAATGTGGCACGATTTTATTCAAGAATTGACTAAATTGAATTTAATTCACTTGAATTCTTGCATTTCTAGTTCTAGACTTCCCTCCAAACGCAATTTTTAGTGTAAGAGTTTCATTTTTGTTAGGTATACTATGGAGCGACCACGATTTAGTGATCATCTGGAGGCAATAAAGTTTATTTGCAAAGATTTCTGGTCTGAAGTCTTCAAGAAGCAGATAGACAATTTGAAGACAAATCATAGAGTAAGTTTTTTTTTCAATTGTCATTAGGACTTGACTAATGTGGTTGTATTAGATAATGAAATGGTTTGTGGTTGTCTTGTAGGGTACATTTGTATTGCAAGATAATAAATTTCGATGGCTTGCACGAATGTCTGTTGATCCATCAGTTGAAAATGTTGGATCCCCTCAAGATCCTTCTGCTTTGGCTGAAAATAAATCTGCCCAAGCAATGAGTATGCATCTGTATTTCCCATGTGGAATCATAAGAGGAGCTCTTTCAAACTTAGGAATCCCTTGTGCAGTTTCTGCTGATATATCCAACCTTCCAGCATGTGAGTAACTGGATCTCAAAACACTTTTTTTGCTTCTCGTTAATGTTAATTTTATATTCTACTGATTTGTTTATGAGCATTTCTCATAAATTAGTTTTGATCTTGAGATATATAAAATATGATGCCATAGCCATTTGCATTTTATATACAAAACCAAATGAGGCTTATTTTGTTTGATGTTAACGGAGTGACATTTTGCCAAATCAATTTTGTGAGAGTAATGTATAATTATTTTTTGGACTTATTCATTCACAATGGTATGATGCTTGGCTGCTGTACTACTTAAAGCATTTCTCTTGTCATCATTAGCTCAAAGTAGGGCATTTATTCTTTTTTTCTTGCCACGGTTGGTTCAGTAGAATGTGGCTCTCTAGCTCACAAGTTAGAACATCACATAAGTCAGCCATGAATGTATCGTGTAATCGTCTCTCCAGATTTGTTTTCAGCTATGCCATCAAGATTTTTTTAGCAATTTAGATACTTCCACTTCAATTGGGCAGAAGCTCGAAGCACTCTGAATTTTTTCCCAAAGTCTTTATCTATTCATTACAATTTCCATATATGCAGCAAGGTAATGTGGAGAACATATCTGACCTTGTTGGTTATGAACAGGTTCATTTGTGGTCCGTATAAAGGCTTGACGAGACTATTACAACAATGTGAGATGGAAATTGGAGCTTGAAGCTTGTTCATCAACAACTAAATGCTTTGTTTCTCCTTCCTTCTTCATGAAAATGTACTTCATTGAATGCAAATGTACTTTGATTGAGCAATTCCAGATGTCTATACAACATGTCCAAAATTTTAACAAGGCAATATTTTTGTGCTAAGTTTCTGTTAGGCTATTAATGTTGACGATGTTCCTTTGCGTAGTAGGTTGGGATTGGTGAAGACATTAAATTGCATGAGTGGTTTGTTGGTACCAACCATGCAATTCAGGAAAGTGGGCTTCCAACTCAACATTCTTTATCAGTGTATGTACCATCCGCATCACTGTACTATTCTACGTGAACATTATTTCGATATCGATTTTGCGCATTTGAGTTTTTTTTTTTTTTTTTTAATTCTTTATGGATTGCGCCTTTTGAGTGTTAAAATTGGGGTTTGTTGCGATATTACTACTGTAATTTTGACCATATTTTAAAATGGTATTACAATTTTAATTTTTTTTCAATCTCTTAAATTTTATTTTAATTTCATTTCACAGTCATTTAATGATTTTTAGTGAAATTAATCTGATGTGTCAACTAAAATAGTAACTTTGATCCATGTCAACTGGTTGACACGTCAGATTAATTTTACCGGAAATCATTAAATGACTGAACTAAAATTAAAATAAAATTTAAGAGACTAAAAAGAAAAAAAATAAAATTTTGGTACTATTTTAAAATATAGGTCAAAGTTATGATACTAACGGTGCAATACACTCTTTAAAATTAGCACAAATGTTTAACTAAAAGGATTTACGGATTTCATTTTTTTTTTGAAATATAATAGACTAGCCAAAAAACGGCAAAATTTACGAGGAATGGTAGCCCTTGAAAGTCTCTCAATACGGTTGCTGAAAAAATCACGAATTTATTGTGTTGCTAAAAGAATAACGGAGAAATGGCAAATGGGTTATACGCAAACTATTCACTTTGAGCGTTTCCTAAAATTTCAGATCATTTTTTTTTATTGAATTGAGTTTCGACTCTATAGTGATGATCACATACATTTTTTTTTTAACAATAATGGTGATCACATACATAATTATCATATTACTCAAAAGGATTAAGCTAAGCACATGGGATAAACACAAATTAGAAAATTTAAAAAAATGTGGCATCTTACAGGCATCATACATATTAATTTAAAGATTAAACTGTAGGATATTTTAAGATCACACAATCTAAAATTAGAAAATATACAAAACATAACATTACTTAGATTGGAAGTTGATCTTTTTATTATTCCAAAAAAAAAAAGTTGATCTTATTATAGGCAACACATTATCACAGTGTGTTTCCATTTAGAATGGGCTTCAATCAGTGTTTCACTGGTAGTCTAGTACAGGTTAGACCCCAATTACATGCGGAAAAGATTTTTTTAGATGGCTGAAGTGTTTTAATTCCCACAACAGAAAAAAAGTAAAAAAACAGGTTTAAAACCCATTTTCCACCTATAAAATATTCACATCTTTCACTACTGTGCCATATTGAAAAGTTTAACCCTAATGAACTTGGTTGCTAAGTTGTTTTAGTATGTGTGCTATTCCTTTCAGGTGGAAATGACCACTACCTCCTCCTACTCTGACACCGTCTGGTATGGTATGTACTATTCTTACTGTCAAGTGCCAAATCTTACGCCACGTCTCTATCATCACATAAAATTTGCTCCCGTCTCCACCGGGCTCCCAGCCATCTTCCTCATTAACATGAAACCAGACCAACTTCCATTAAAGCACCATTAAGCCACCTCTCTATTTCTCACATCAGGGTTTGCACAGAAAAAGGTTCCTCCTTTTTGGCCTGGCAAGACAGGTAAAGGTTAGTTCTTTGTTTCCTTAGTTTCTGATTGCACATTGTTGAATATATTTTGGTTAGTTTAGCAATTTTGCTTTTTGGGTTTCTTGTTAAAGGGGATTAGGGTTTTGAACTCGAACTCGAAATCTTCACTTGTAAGTTACACAATGATTTTTGTTACTTGGGTAAGGGTCAAGAATTAAAGCTACAATTTTTACCCCTAAGCATCGTTCTCTTTTTAATTGAATAGGTTTTTGGGTTCCAATGGAGAAGGTGATGGACGACTTAAAGAAAGGTGAGTTAATGAAAGAGAGCATACGCAGGACATTCGATCAAGCACATGCACAAGCATCTTCCATTATCTTATTCACTCTCAAGTGGAAAGATTTAGAGGATCAGTTTGATTCTGTTAAGGACTTTTTGTCGAAGCAAGCCCAGGAGCTCGCTGTGAAAGAGAAAAAATTACTGGAAACTGCCCAACTGCTTGAGCAGCGTGATCAAGATGTTGAAATTAAGTTAAATGAGGTTAAACAAGGCTTAGATAAACTTCAAATGATGGAAAAACAATTGGGTTTGATTAAAAAGGGGATTGAGGAGAGCACTTTGGAGCTTAGATCAGCAGAAAAGCGGCTAGATTTGGCTCGAAAAGACGTTGATAGTTGTAATGGGATGCTTAGTATGAAAAGGGGACAACTGGAAGTGGCGCACAGGAAGCTTGACAAGTGTAATGAGGAGCTTAGTGTAAAAAACCAGCAATTGTATGCAGTTCAGAAATCATTCGAAGAACATACCCAAGTTCTCGAATCAAGGGAAAAGAAATTGTGTTTGGTTAATGCAAAGCTCGAGGAGTGCTCCAAGGAGCTTTCTCTGAAAAACGAGCAACTGGAGTTGGTGAAGAAGGCGCATCAGGTATGTTCCATGGAACTAGAAACAAAAAAGCAGGAGATGGAAGAGGTGAGAAATTCGGTTGCAGTTTGGAATGAGGAACTTGTACTGAAGCAGAAGGAATCATCTACGGTAAGAAACTTGATCAGTCATATTAATGGTGAGCTTGCTTCGAAAGAGAAGCAGTTGAAAATGCTGCAAGATTTGACTGAACACTGTTCTGGTGACCTTGACGTGAAACAGAGCAAACTGAATGGAATTGAAGAATCAATTGATCAGTGCTTAAAGGAACTTGATTTGAAAAGGAAGGAACTTGATGCAAACCAAAAAATGACAGAGGATTCCCTGAAAGAGTTCAACTTGAAACAGGAAGAACTCAGCAGAGTACAAAGGTTGATTGAGGAGAGCTCAAAAGATCTTGAGAAACATCTTGATTCAATCGAAGTGTTGATTAAAGAAAACACTGAAGAACTTGAAGCAAAAGAGAAGGAGTATGATGAGATGAAAAAGTCTGTTGGCGAATGCTCTGCAAAGCTTACATTGAAAGAGAAAGAATTAAATCTGATTGAAGAGTCTGTTAAAAAGTACTCGTCAAAACTTCATTCTCTTCAGAAGCATGCAAGACAGGCTGACAGAATACTTAGATTAAAAGAAAAGGCGCTCAGTTCAATGAAAAAAACAAAGAGAAAATATTATGAAGATCTTGAGCTGAAAGAGAGCGAATTTAATGCTGTTCGAGAATCCATTAAAGAACGAAATGAAGACCTGCAATTGAAGGAGAAGCTGCTGAAATCAGTCCAAACATCAATTGTGGAATGCTCTGAGGAACTAGAATTGAAAAAGAAAAACATTGATTTGGTTGAAAAATCTCTGAAAGAATGCTTGGATAAGCTTGCAATGAAAGAGGCAGAATTGGATTCAATTAACAGAATAGCTGGTAAAGTCAGCAAAGAGCTTGAAGAAAGGGAAAACTATTGTGATTCACTCAAAAGAACATTAGAAGAGCGCTTGGAAAATCTTGGAATGAAAGAAAGACATTTGGAAGTGAAAGAAAGACACTTGGAAGAATGTGCCAAGAAGCTTGAACTAAAAGAAATACAACTTGATACCATGCAAAAATCAGTTGAGGAATGTTCGAAGCAAGTGGACTTGAAAGAGAAACAATCAAATAGCAATATTCATTCACAAGAAATGAATGTGCAGCCTGAGAATTATTTGGCTAATAACACTGTTAATTCTTTGACCATGGGTTTGCAATTTTGTACTAAAGTTAGTGGAAGAAATTTGCAGTTGTTTTTGAATGAGCATTTTAGAAAGCATGATTTGATTCACAGCGAAGTCTTCACTGCTATTCAAAAATCAGCAGACCCAGGAAATTTGGTACTAAATGCTGTGCAAGTGCTTTATTACCAGGGTTTAAATACGGGGGATATGGAATTTGACTTGAGTGTCATTAGGAGGAGTTGTAATACTTTGTTAGAGAAGTTGTTGAAAATATCGCCCCAGATTAGGCCACAAATAAGGGAAGAGGCACTGAAGCTTGCCTGTGAGTGGAAGTCAAGGATAAGGGCAGAGCCTGAGAACACTCTGGAGGTATTGGGGTTTTTGCAACTTTTGGCTGCCTTTAAATTGGCATCTGCTTTCAATGCTGATGAACTCGAACATCTTCTGGGTACTGTTTCTCAGCATATGCAAGCACCTGAATTGCGAGAAGCTCTTCTAGTTACAGGGAATTCACCTGATACTGTTTCTCAGCTTAGGCAGGCAACTGAACTACCAGAAACAGTGGCTCTTCAAGTTTTGGAGAATTTACCTGGTATGTCCTTTCTTTCATTCATTATTTCTGAATGACGATTTACCTAATGCTTCTTCATCACCACTATGGGTCTGATTACTATTTTAATCATCTGGTGCTGAATCATATTGTCGTTATGCATCACTCACTATGTTTGTCAAGCAAATGATTATAGTTTTTCTACTCATACATGCATATGTATCAGCATGAAGAAAACAGTTACAATTGTTGATCTTATATATATATATATATATTTTTGCTTAGGGAGCCCCATCATTCTTTCAGATATAAGAATGAAGCAAATACAACACCTAGGCAGCAGTGGTTTGATGTGCTCTTCATCTACTGATTGTCAATCTGGCACGACAATTTTGGAAAGGAGTTCTCCTTTGTTCCTAGATGAGGACATGGATGTGCATGATTTGGAGCCACAAGAAGTTCTAGCTGCCCTTAAGACATCAGTGGACCCAGCAAGAATTGTTTTGGATGTGATGCAAGCATTACATTCCCAGCAATTGAAAAATGAAGGTGCAGATCTTGATGGAAGTATTGTCAGGAATAAAGTTCTGTTATTGGAGCAGCTGATCAAAGTCTCACCAACCGTAGGACTTCTGTTGAAAGAAGAAGCTACAAAACTGGCAGTTTCCTGGAAAGCAAATATAAGATTGGATACTGAGAATTCCCTGGAAGTTTGGGCCTTTTTGCTGTTTATAATGATATATGGATTTGTTTTTCACTTTGGAAGAGAGGAGATTTTTAGACTTGTTATGATTGTTGCTCATCACAAACGGGGCCCTGACATATGCCGCATCCTTGGTTTTGCAGCTAAGATCCCTGGTAAGTTTCCTAACAATCCACCTGACATCTCCATGTATATGCATTTTGTAGGATGTGTGTGTATTTTTTCATCACAGCCGCAATTATGCATGAGAGCATTGGTGGCGTGTTCTATGTCTTATTATGCTTGGTGTTCTCTTTCTAGTATGTCTGTTGTTATATTCATGTTCCAATCCTGTATTCACTTGTGATATGAATGATCAGTATAGATCTTATCATTAATTGAAAAATATGTTGGCAGTTGATGCTCTTGTCAATTCATAATCAAAATAATTACTGGACAATGTTGCTAGCAATATTGTAACTGATACAGATACCACAAAGAGTTGGCTTGGCTGCCGATTTATCTGCAGTGCCAGTATTACCTCCCATTTTATTCAATTGGCTGGAGGGTCTTTCATAGGAACAGCTTTCCCAACTTGCAATTTATGGCTCTGATATCTTTGTTGTCTTGTTGAATCATTCCTGTTCCATAGCCTGTATTACTCGATTAATTTATTTTGTCTTTGCATCATTTTTTCTGCTGTAAAATGTTGATGTTGCCATTTTGATTCAGCAGCATGCCATTTCCTATAGGGGGTGTAAAAGTTGCAACTATATTTTTTTTTACTTTATTGGTTTATTTTACAGAGATTATTCAGAGCCTTATTCAAAGGAAGCAGTACATAGAGGCTGTTAGTTTTAGTTGTGAATTTGGGCTGGTTGACAAGTTCCCACCAGAAGGCATTCTGGAACAATACGTTAAGGATATTTGGACGGGCGCCTGGATCTCCAAGAGCAGGAAGGATTTGCTTCAGGCACAGGCATGTCTCATGCTTCTTTTGCATTTTCACATGGTTCCTAGTTACTGATTTAATTTGATATCATAAAACATACAGAGACAGAAATGCTCGCAATTAGTATGACACACATATTTGTTGAATTATGGATTTTATTGCAGGATAAGGCTGTCGATGAAGAATTAAATGCCCTTAAATCCATATTGGAATGCATAGCAGAGTGGAAGTTTGAATCCAGAATTATGACTCAGAAAATAAATGGTCGCATATCCGATTTGAAGAAGCGAAAGGCAGGCAGCATTCACTGTTCTCCAGCACCAGCTCTTGTTGCTCAACCGCAAATACAGCACCATCATCCTGGGTCCGGGGATAAGCCATCTCCTCCTGTGGTTGGACAACAGCTATACGACAATCGGAGCTTGAGGGAAGGGGTGCAGCGGCAGCCACAGGAGAGCAACAAGCGTCCTAGGGTAAATGTACCAGTTGATAGACAGTGTTCGGCTAAGTTTGCCAACCAATCAACCGGAAATTAAAATGATTCCATCCAAATTTTTCGAATTTAACTGTAGGTTAAGGTTTGCTTCTTGTAAAAGCTTCGCCTAACAAGTCCTGTGGAGAAGTATATAAACGTCGACCTTTTCCTTGAAACAATCTAATAACTTTATTTAGTTATAAGGACGAGCATGCGAACAATCTGGATCTGCTTTTGCTTCTATACTTTATGTTGCTCTTTGTAAATGGCTAAATCCATTGTACCGGAACCAGCTGCAAATTAAAAAGAATTATATATGTATGTTACTTTTTGATGTTTTTATATGCTGTGATGCCTCCACCATTCAGCAGTCATATGAATTTTGACTCTTTGTACTTTCATTATTTTTTACTTGCATAAATTTCGATACTTTCCATTCAGAAAAAATAGTGCAATCTTTCCGATGCCATATCTGATATATGATGATGACTTATCCCACGGGTTTATTTCTGTTAAAATTTAAGGCGAGTTTTTCCCTGCATTTGATAAAAATGGAGCCAGGAACTCTAGAATCATTTTTGTATATATTGGCGAGTTTTCTACCTGCATTCGATAAAAGTGGAGCCAGGAACTCTGGAATCATTTTTGTATATATTTTCCAGTCTGATTGGATGTTGAGAAAAATTTAGAATATGCAATTCTAAATTTTATATTTCAAAGAAGAAATTCACTCAAAATTGGAGACATAACAAAATAACTTATTAAACAAAAAAAATATGAGGAGCTTTCAACTCTCATAAACACTCAATACTCACAAGACTACACTATATATAAGACTCTTAGGTTGATTTTGTACTGCACACACTTGGTGATTTGCCAGACTTAAAGGTTTGGGTGATTATAGCAAGCTTTAAGAGATACACACCACACACTTATTTAAATTAATTAATTTCTTACCATACAAATAATAAAAGACTAATTAATTGTATCTATACAAGTTGTTTCTTTTCCTACCACACAAATAAAAAGCTAGCTAGGCTAATTAATTTATATTCACACAAGGTGTTTTGTAACTAACCTACTTACTAAAAAAAAATAATTTGCACATAGCTGGTGTTGTATTCATCAACACTCCCCCTCAACACCAGCTCTAACTCTCCGAATCATCTCGAGTTGATGACGAAATTTTTCGAACTTGTTGGCATTCGGTCCTTTGGTATGCAAATCTGCAATTTGTTCATCTGTCTTGACATATTTCATTTCAACTTCTTCTTGAAGTACCTTCTCTCTGATAAAGTAGTAGTGTACTTCCACGTGCTTAGTTCTTACATGGAAGACTGGATTCTCTGCCAAACGAATTGCCGATTGATTGTCATAGTATAACGAAACTGCATAATCTACTAGTTGATGTAGATTTTTCATTAATTGTATCAACCATGTACTCTCTTGAACTGCCATTGTCGCTGCTCGATACTCAGTTTCGGTGTTGATAATGATATTGTAGGCTGTCTCTTGCTACACCAAGAAATTATTCCGGAACCAAGCTTAAACATGTACCCAGTTGTTGACCTCCTGCATAGTCAGCATCACAATAACCAACTAATCTACAGTCTTCACCTCTCTTGTACAAAAGACCATAGTCAATTGTACTCTTCACATATCTCAGTATTCGTCGAACTGCTTCCAAATGAGGCTTCTTTGGATTTTGCATGTACCGACTCATCACACAAACTGCATAAGAAATGTCAGGTCGAGACAAGGTTAAATAGATTAGACTACCCACCAATTGTAAATACATTGTTGCATCTTCCAAATATTTTCCTTCATGTGCACACTTTTTAGCATTTGGTTCTATCGGCATTGAAATTGGCTTGCATTCAAGCATTCCAAACCTTTTCAACAAATCTTTGGAATATTTTTGTTGACAAAGAAATATTCCTTCTTGTGTCTGATCAACCTCTAAACCAAGGAAGTGCTTGAGCTATCCAAGTTCCTTCTTCTGGAAACGAACTGATAAATTTTCCTTCGTCCGAAGGATTTTTGCCTCATCATCTCCAGTTATGATCAAATCATCCACGTGCACTAGCACAATAGCTAGCGCTCCTTCATTGGCCTTGACAAACAAGCTGGAATCTACAGGTGTTACTGAATAACTGGTTTATGTTAGAAATTCACCAATCTTAACATACCACACCCTAGGTGCTTATTTCAATCTGTAGAGTGCTTTATGCAACTTACATATATATTCAGGATGATCTTGGCTCTGAAAACCCATTGGTTGGATCATGTAGATCTCCCGATCTAGCTCTCCATGAAGAAAAGCATTCTTCACATCCATTTGCCATAAGTTCTAGTCTTTGTTGGCTGCAAGTACAATTAGGACTCGTACAGTTGTAAGTTTCGCCACTAGACTAAACATTTCATCATAGTCTAGTCCGTACTGTTGAGAGAAACCACGAGCTACTAATCGTGCCTTATTCCTCTTTATTAACCCATTTGGACGATGTTTTATCTTGTAAACCCACTTGCAAGATATGGGTTTCACATCTCTTGGCTTTGGCACGAGATCTGAAGTCTGATTTTGCTGAAGTTCATCGATCTCTTCTTTCATAGCTATCATCCATTTAGAACTCTGTGATGCTTCTTCGAACATCTCAAGCTCTTTTGCTTCTTCAACTATGGCTGCATTGGCATATTTGGGATTTGGCCTTCATGTTCTTATTGACCTTCAGAGTTGAGATTGTGAAGTTGATTCTTTAATTTAACTGGGCCTACCTTCTTCATTTGGTTGTTGATACACACCAGTTTGCCAAGGATTCAGAGTCACTCTTTGTTCAACATCATCACTGTTTGACTCTCCTGATTCATCTAAACTTGGTTTGATTTAAACAATATGCTCCTCCATCTTTTGTTGTAGCTTGTCTCCAAATTCTCTGGAGTCTAGCAACACCTCTTTCTCTGAGGACCACCAAGAAGATGATTCATCGAACACCACATTTTGTGAAGTGTAGCATCTTTCACTCATTAGATCATAATATTTCCACCCCTTTCTCTGGCTGTCGTATCCCACAAAGATACATCTAATAGCTTTCTTATCAAACTTGCTTTGTAAGTGATCAGGAACAAATACATAACATACATAGCCAAATAATCGAAAGTAGCTAACTGTCGGTTTCATGTTCCATAGCCTTTCAAAAGGTGAAACAAATTCTAACCTTGGTTGAGGAAGTCTGTTGATCACAAAGGCTACTGTCCTAATTGCTTCAGCCCAAAATCTTCCCAGCACAGTCTTTGCATATAGCATACTTCGACAAACTTTTGCAAAATGTCGATTCTTTCTCTTGGCTACACCATTTTGTTATGGTGTGTTGGCACAAGTGTACTGCTGATGTATTCTGCATTCTCTTAGGTGTTGAGAGAACTCACTTGAGCTATATTCTCCCTTGTTGTTTGTGCGCAAGCAACGAATCTTCTTTCCCACTTCTCCTTTAGATAACTCTTTGAACTCTTTAAACTTTGAGAATGTGTCAGATTTTTCTTTCATAAAGAAAACCCACACATACCTTGAGAAGTCATCAATGAATGTCACCATGTACCGCATACCAGCAATTGGTTGGTTAATTGGTCCAAACACATTAGAATGTACTAACTCTAATGGTTCTTTTTCTTTAAACTTTGATTCCTCATATGGTAATTGGTGTGCTTTACCATACTGTCATCCCACACATATTGTGTCTGTTTGCACGTCAAGTTGAGGAAGCCCCTTGAGCATTGACTTCTTCATCATCACACTTAGCTTAGAATAGCTAACGTGACCTAACTGCATGTGCCATAGATCTGATGTCTCATTTTTCCTTGTCCTGTCTACATATGTAGATTCTGTTGACATTACATAGACTGACTCTAATCATCACCCCTCCATTATTGGTGTTTTTGAGATTTTGAGGTCATGATGCACCTTTATATCTAAGGGACTGAATAAGACAAAGTTACCTGATGTTGTCAATTGAGCCATAGATAGCAAATTTTTCTTCATTCCTGGGACATGGTAAACATCTTGAAGAAGCATGTGGTTAGAAGTATATCGAGGTATAACTATTGTCTTGCCGATATGAGCTATCGATAACCTTGAGTTGTCAGCTGTCACCACCACACGACCTCCCTTATACTTAAATAGGTCTTGTAACTTCTTTTTATCACATGTCATATGATTTGAGCAGCCCAAATCTATGATCCAATCATTCTTGTAGTCAATTTATTCTGGTGTTGTTACCGTGAGAGCTAATTCTTCTTCCTCCATAGCGAATAATGCTTCAGCATCCCAACCATCTTTGCTATTCTCCTGAG
>CATIWM010334491.1:0-28528 GCA_949671775.1 Mallotus repandus | reverse complement strand
CACTTATGTGTTTTAAGCTAGAGGCTTCACACTTGGGGAGCTAGTTGCTTGTAGTTTTGTATCAACCATTTCTTAAGGCCTATCAAGCGTGCTACTAACATTCGGAGTTTGTAAGAGTTACTAAACTCTAGATGTAGGTCTATTGCCATGTTTTGTGTTTTGGTTGTTTTGTGAATCTTTGATTTTTATTATCTATTAACCATGCGAGCAAATTAGTTATGTAAATTAAATGTGTTGTAATCTTGGTAGTTTTTGGAATTCTTTCCTTTCATGCAAGGATTACACACTAGGAAATTTTTTTTAATTTATCCTAACCGGTTTCGTGCTCACACTATGCTTTCGCTATATTTCGATGTGTGTCATCGATTCCTTTTAAGGATATCCTCTCTCGCCTTACCTCTTCTTCATTTTTGCAAAAGGTTTATCTATTTTACTTCAAGATTTTGAATCTAGAGGATTTATTCTTGGCTGTAAAATTGCTCAAATAGCTCCTATTATGTCTTATTTGTTCTTTGATGATGATAGTTTTCTATTTTTTAGAGCATATATCGAAGAGACTCAGCATGTTCTAGAGTGTTTGTAGACTTATGAAAGAGCTTCTGGTCAAATGATTAATTTTCAAAAGTCTAACATTTTATTTAGTGCAAATACTTGCACTGAGTTGCAATAAGTTGTTTCTTTGTTGCTCAATGTTTCTAAGAATTTTAATCATGGTCATGTTTTTAGTGTCCCTTCTCTTGTGGGAAGACATAAAAAATATGTGTTCTCTTTTATTGAAGCTAAGATTAAGCGACATTTGGGAAGGTGGCGAAAGAAGATGTTGTCAAGGGCAAACAAAGAGATACTACTTAAAAATGTAGCTCAAGTAGTTCCAACTTATGCTATGAGCATTTTTTTGATCCCTCTGAACCTATGTAAAGCTTTGGAGTGCATGATGAACATATACTGGTAGGGGAGTGGTGATAAGGACCATATGGGAATTAGGTGGATGAGATGGCATAAAATGAGTTCTCATAAGTATAATGGTGGGCTTGGGTTATGCTAGTTACATAAGTTTAATTTTGCTTTATTATGTTAACAAGGGTGGATGCTATTGAATTTTCCAAATTATCTAGTGGCTCGTGTATATAAAGCTAGGTATTACTCAAATGACTCCTTTCTTGGTGCTACTTTTAGTACAAATCCCAGCTATGTGTGGAGAAGTGTTTTAGCTGGACAATCATTGTTAAAGGAGGGTGTGGTTCAGAGAGTTGGGTCAGGTCACAGTATTAATATTTGGAATTCTCCTTTGTTATTGAATACTCTGAATCCTTATATTGAGACTGAGGTTATCCAAAGTTTAGTTAATGCTAGTGTTCAAAGCTTATGAAGGGTGGATGATGGAAGGTGAGATGAGGATTTAATTAGAGATATTTTCAATTCTAGGGATGTAGAGAGTTGATTTTGAGTATCCCTTTGAGCATAAAGCAGAAGCAAGATGTTTAGACTTGGAAGCATGACTGGAAGGGAGAGTACTCCATCAAAAGTGGGTACAGAGTCTTAACGACCTCTCATGCTCCATTTGTACAGTAGTAAGGTTTTTCATCGTAGCTTAAGTTATGGTCTCTAACTCTTCCCCCTAAAATTCTCAACTTGCTTTGGCATGTGTGTTCTAATTGTCTTCCTACTTTTATTGCCTTGCATTAAAGGAATGTGAATGTGAATGTGATTTGTAATTGCTGTAATAGCAATTTTGAGGTGCACACTATGTGTTTGTTAAATGTACTCTTACTATGAGTGTGTGGAGAATTAGCACTATGGGATTTAATGTTTATGATGTTGTGACATTTGCTCAATGGTAGGACCATATTTTGTTTCATCGCTCAATTTCTGATGTGGAATCTACGACTTTTATTCTATGGGCTCTATCGGGTGCTCGAAATGAATTAGTTTGGAAGGGAGTTAGAAAGTCTACTCAACCGGTTATCATTTTTTTGCCTCTTATTTTTCTAGCTGGTAGCTTACACGTGCTTTTATCAAGGATGTAAGATTGAACAAGCTTGTTACATGAGCAAGTGTGTGGTTTTCCCACTGTTGGTTGTTGTTGGGTTTCATAATGTAAAATGTAGCAGGATGTAAAACATAGCGGAAAATAAACATTTTAACTACAAAAACCCTAAACCCAAATCCATGTAATTTGAATTAGGTTGGTTGAGAGGGTTTCCAAACACTCACCAAGACAACCTTACTGCAAGATAGTTAGAAGGAAGAGAGGGGGTTCACTCAGATGACACCCTACCTTGAGCTTTTTGTGTTCCTTTGTCAGATTGAGGCACCACCAAAAGGTCACACCCTCTACGGTATCCACACAAACTAGGTAACCAAAGCAAATTAGGTCTATTAGAACCTCTTTTGTCTCATAACACGTTTTCTCTCTATGTGTTTTCTTTGACAAAAATAAGTAGTAAAAGAAGAAGGAGAATGGTGGCTTAGCAAACCCTAGAGAAAGAGATGTTTATATATACATCCTATCTAGGGTTTCTCTCACCAAATAGTTTTTGTAAGATTAGACTTCTTTTTCTACTTTGATTCTAATTCCAAATTAGAATCATTTCCTATTTATTTAAACAACTTTTACCTTAAATAAATTAGGAAATAAATAAATAAATAAATACTAATATAAATATATACATGTATATTCATTTATTTACTTATTTATTTAATCTTACATAGAGATGATTATTAGGCTAATTAACCCAAGTATGCTTTGGGCCTATTCTAAGTGTGCGACCTTGTAGGTTCACACAATGTTGGCAGTGGGCCTAAAATTCCCATTTTAGCCCACAAGTTATAATTGGTCTCTAGCAAGACATTAGGACTACCCGAGTTATGTGAAGGCCAATAATCTGACATAACCTAATACACAGTGTGTACTATAGTCCTTTTGTCACATGACCGATGTCCTGATTAAACATAAGGCATGGATTATGTCATCCTTATATCATTGAATCATATTATTTTTCGATCCCAGGTAGACTGATACTGATAACTCTTTATCTGATATTGATAACCCTTTATTAATATATTCTAGCATGGACATGCACTTCTTTTTAGTCTAACTCATCGATAGGACCACAAATATCTTCTTAAAATAACTAAGGGACAAATTCCATCTTAATCACTCACATCCCCTGCACAACTCATTCTATATCCAATCACAACTTATTTTACTATTCGGTTAAAGATGATGTGGTGATGTCTCAAAATACAGAATTCGTCATGTAGGAAACCATGGTGATTTCAAGTCAGAGGACTCAAATAGTACTAATATGATGAGAATTACCTATAATAATAATCCATATGGTTTTCTCATAGTGGGTCAATCCAGTACATCATTTCTCTAAATATGTACATATTAATGATGATAAACAAACTTAGGTGACAAAATATTAACTTAAACATGACAAAAGTTAACGTCAGTAAAAGCAAATGATTTTAGTACTATGATATGTTTTGTCACTAAAATAATGAGTTTTTATGACGAAAATGGAATTTCATCATGAAATATATTAATTTTCAATGATGACATATAGTATAAGATGACAAAATTTTCATACAAATTACGATGATTTTTACATCACAAAAAGTAATTATTTATAATGACGATGACACTTATTGCCACAAAAAATAGAATATTAGGGATGATACCAAAATGTGTCATATATACGTTTTGCGATGCACATGCTGTGACAATCCATGTGACGATAAAACGACATCATTAAATTCTTTAGGTGATGAAAAGTGAATGTTATATGACGATTTTTAGCGTTTGTTTTTGTAAAATTTGTTGTAGTGTGTACCTATGAGTTTGACTTAATATCTTATATACATGATCAGTAAAACATAATCATTAGTCAACCTCATACTAGTCTTTATTCACTGTTGTTCCCACAATAATAATCGAATAGGGATATTTAGATTATAATTCAGGTATCACCTATGAGTTTTACTATCAAGTCACATACTTGATGATCTTAGGTAGAATTAACTAGTCAAGGATAATATAAGAATTAGCCGGTAATAATAAAAATGCCTCTTTATTAATAAAATATAAATATGGCCATTAAATAATTGGCCTAGGGCATATCACTAATAGTTATCTCAAATGTAATATAGATTTTGCAGTTTTTAATGAGGAAAATTGTGTTGGTTACGGTTGCTTACTTAGGGATGCTGATGGTATTATAATTACTATATGAAATTGTTATCTCCGCAGTCCTTTAGATCATCTTATAGCGGAATGTATTTCTTATAGAGAAGCATTAAACTGGATTTAAAAGCTGGGTTTGGGAAATGCAATTGTAGAGTTGGATTGTTTGCTCATTGTTCAGGCTATCAACGGTGTCTTAAAAGACCATTTTGTTTTTAGTATGATAGTGCAAGACTGTTTGTTTATCTCTAAAGACATTGTTAATTGTCAATTTCAATTTGATTTTAGACCAACAAACCATGCAGCTCATCAGTTGGCTCGAGTTGTTGGTTTCCAGTCTGGTCCAGGATTATAGGGTGCTATCCCACATCCTTCTATTTCTGCTATTTTGCATTATGACTTAATGTAGTAGCCTTTCTTTTGGTTTCAAAAAAAAACAAGTCTATTAAATAGTTTACGTCAAGAAAAAGGCCAAGAGACTGTAGTGTGTTGTCTACTTCATTTGAATCTTTCCTTTCATGGTACAAAATAATTAATTTCTTTATTGTCCCTCACAAGTACCCAAAGTGGTAAAATGTGTAGACATCCAGTTTGAGGAGAGCGGTTCGAACCCCCCACCCTCCTCTCTCCCCCTTTATGGTGTTGAGAATTAACCATTTGTACTAGCTCAAAAAAATAATTAATTACTTTGTTGAATTTTGCTGAACTATTCGGACAATGATGGTATGGAACATTAATTGCTTTGTTGAATTTTGGTGAACTATTCATATTGATGGTATAGGCATTGGTGGTATAATTTCTCATGTAACTAAATAGAAAGTGCTAGTAAAATTGAAAAATATCTAGAAAAAAATAAAAGACAAAGTCAGTGAGAGAGCAATTTAATTATCACTCTCTTTAAAAATATATTTAGATGTAAGATTCAAATTCTATCACAATTGATTAATTTACAAAATTAATTTCTATCTAAAAGAAAAAAGTTGTCCAAAAATTAATTGACAAAATTATATAGTTCATTAGTGTTTGAGTCATCCAAAAAAATCAAAAGAAAAATAGCCTTTTTTTTTCTCCACCTTATTGTTCAAGCTAGTTCAACAATTATTTGATACTCATTGTCAAGTCCGCACACTTGCCATTACTCCTTAATACAAATGGGAATAGTATATGTGTGTTTTAATAGAGACATTATTGGCTACAATTTCATGTGAAAAAGCAAAAAAAAATAAAATCATATCTTTATCTGCTTGCAATATCATTAATTATCACCTCGTTAATAGAAGAACATAGTGCCCAGGTAAAATTATGTAAGATTTTTGGGTTTATTGCACCGTTGGTACTATAATTTTGTCCCACGTTTCAAAATAGTACTAGATTTTTAATTTTTTTTCTTTTCAGTTACTAAAGTTCTATTTTTGTTCAAATTAAAGTACCTTGAACATATCCGATCAGATTTAGCATATGTGGTAGCCAAAATGAACATATTTTTAGTGTATTTTCCATGTATGCATCCAATTAAACAATTTAATAATCTTGTTGGCCCTATAAAATAAAATTTGTTTATGGGCCCCATAAAAAAATTTTAGCAAATTTTATTTTTTGAAGTCCACAAGATGATTAGACTGCTTAATGGGATACTTATGTGGCGAATATACTAAAAATATACTTATTCCAATAGCCATGTATGCTATATTTGATCGGATATATTCGAGGTACTTTAACCTATAACAAAAATAGAACTTTAGTAATTGAAAAGAAAAAAATAAAAAATATAATATCATTTTGAAACATGGGGCAAAATTATAGTACCATTAATGCAATAAACCCAAGATTTTTTTTTAAACTGAATGATATGGTGAAGCAAGAGTTGTATCACTATTCTACATTAGAACAACTGCCAACATGGATGATCTCTTCATGGTGTCTTTTTATCTACTTACAAGATTAGTAATCATCATTGCATCTACAGAACATAATCTGTGAAAAGCTTGAAGTCATTCCGGTGCTTTTGGAATCAATTGACTGTGCATATTCAAGTTTTCTTGTTTAATTGGTTTTTGAGATTTTCTATTAGGCAAAAAGAACTCTTCTAAAATTAGACCGTGATCTTTTTATTTTGTATGATTCATATTAGGGGTGTTTGATTGGTGCTCCGAAATCAAAATTGAAATGAAAATGAATGGGAAAAGGAATGAAAAATTAAAAGAAAGTGTTTAGTTCAATATGGAATGAGAATGAGAATCATAATCATTTATCACTTAAAATACTTTTATACTTATTTTTTATACATAAAAACTAACATTATAATTATTTTTATACGTTAAAAATTAACATTATAATTATCTATTATAAAATATTTGTTCATTAAAATTTATTATAATTTAAAAAAATTATTATAAAAATTATTTATTTTTTATAAATATTTTTGTTCAAATATTTAATACATATTTTCATTAATTTATATGTTTTATTTAAAAATTTAAAAATTTTTGTTAATTTTTAATTAGTTAGTTTGACTTGATTTCAAAAAGAATAAAAACTCCTTCTTTAAAAATATAAGGGGAATGGTGATTTCCATTTATGAAGGAATCACCTTCCCATTGCATACTCAATTTTAACTAACCAAACACTAAGAATCAAATTGTCCATTCCGATTCCAATTTCCATTCTTATTTTTTACCTAACAAGTGGACCCTTAAATCTACCATGAACTTTACTTGTTTTCATAATTAAAGTAATAGAGAGCAAAGGAAACAATGAAGTGAAAACAAAATTAAAAAAAAGGCACAAATAAAGAAGGAATTGAAATGAAGGTGAGACTAAGAGAGTGAGGAAGAAAGAAAAAGGAAGAAAAAAAATTGCAAAAGAAAATAGATCATATTAAAAATTATTTTTAATTATTAATTAATGAGCAATGGTATCGTAAATGAAAATTTTTATTTTTTTATTTTTTAAAAGCTAATTTTCTATGGTAGAAAAATCTAATTATATTATTCATATTAGCTTAAGTTCTTTCCGTATTAACACATGATACCCCTCAGGTAAATTCCCATTTAATTGATACTTTATTTTCCTAAACAAAAGATTACTTGCAGAATAAGGATGTCCAAGTTTATTAGGAAAATGAGTTCCTCATAAGGAAGAATTCCGGATCAAGAAGGAAAGCTTCCCCTAAATAGGAACAAGTCTCATATAGAAGAAGAATCCTATTCCTCTTAGGTTTGAGCATTATATTCTTTATAAATACTCTTCCTCTCCCCTCAAATTATTCATTCTATTCTATTCCATTCTATTCCTTTAGCCTATTGCTCTCTCTCTCTAAATTCTCTCTAATCTCTCCCTGACCTAAGCATCAGAGGGTTTGTGGGGGAAACCTCACATCTCACCTTGCTTCTTTATTGATTGCTTGACCGCATGACTCAGAGATTTTAGAAATTAAGTTATCAAGTGGCGCCGTTTATGGGAACCTCATGAGTCATAAGCCATTATCAGTTACCGAGCTAAAACAAAGATCACGCCATGACATCCAGCCCATAAATCGTAGATACTCAGATAAATCCCCCAAGATTTGCTGCAGATGCTCCCATAAACCCATCAACCCCTATCTTACCCATTGATCCAGCTCTCATTCATCACACAGGGCTGTCGTCTCAAATCCCTCTTAATACACACTTGACATCTAGAATCACCCAAGGTTGGTTGACCCCAGGCATGAGCTTTCCCTACTATGCTCCTCTGCATCATGTTAACCGACCCCCCATCCCCTCAATGCCCTTCCTAAGTCTTCCACAAACTCCCATAACAAACACCCCAGACCTAAACACAGTAACCCAGATGTTTAACTTGCCTCCAATGAATAGAGAGGCATTGATCCAAACCATCCAGGCTCAAATGGCTCTCTTGCAACAAAAATTAAATGCCCTTATCCAAAATAATAACCTAGGAGTAGAAAATATAGAAAATAATGCGAATTTGCCACCTATAGCCACCAATAGTTTTCATGGATGGAGTAAAGAAGCCCTGAGAGATTTGGAAGGAGAGTCTAATACAAGCCGCTCAGTGTTAAATGACTCTCAGATAGCCCATAAAGTAGAACAAGTAATTCTGAAGGCTCGGACAGGACTA
Organism: Mallotus repandus; assembly: GCA_949671775.1. NCBI lineage: Eukaryota > Viridiplantae > Streptophyta > Magnoliopsida > Malpighiales > Euphorbiaceae > Mallotus > Mallotus repandus. The sequence goes on along the minus strand of CATIWM010334491.1, from coordinate 20,217 downwards.
AGAAAGAAAGATGAGTGCGTCCTTGAAGGAACAACACCTTTTGTGAGCAGAATCAATGAGATAGAAATCCCATCCAAGTTCAAGTTGCCTCAATTAGAGCAATATAATGGCACTGGCGATCCAGTCAACCACGTATCATCATTCAGAACAAAAATGATGCTCAAGAATGTTAATGATGGAATTTTGTACCGAGTCTTCCCTAGCACACTAACAAAAATTTACCAAAGGTCCTTTCACCAGCTTCTGAGGAATTCTATATCATCTTTTGAAAAGTTGGTTGGGAAGTTCAAAACACAGTTTATCACTAATGTTCCTCCTACCAAAAGCATAAATAATCTCCGAACATATAGGCAAGATATCAATGAATCGTTAAGAAGCTACTTAGACATATTCAATAAAGTGGCTATGCATATAAAGAACTTAGGGATGAAGTGGCTATTGAGGCACTAAAGAATGGAACTCGATTGGGAAAACTCAAAGACAAGATCTTGATGAAAGAGCCATGTACCTTTTCAGAGGTCATGTCCATGGCTACTAAACTAATCAAGATGGACAATGGTAGAAGGTTGCGAAGGGATGATGAAAAACCATCTTTCAAAAAGAATAATAGAACTGATCAAAGAAGGCATCCAGCTCCCCGAAATAATTATAAGAACTCAGTAGAGGGGCTCAGAAAAGAAATTGAGGGATTTACACTCCTCAACTCTTCCAGATCAATAATTCTCATATAGATTAGAGAAGATGGTGTAGGCATAACTCCAACATGAAAGCTAACCCCTCAAACGAGAGGAACGCCGTATGGAAACAAATATTGCCAGTATCATCAAGGATTAGGGCATGAAATAGATGCATGCCGAGATCTCACATGGTTGATCGAGTAGTTAATAAAAAAATGGGAAACTAGGAAAATTCATAAGAACTCGAGATTTGAGTGATGGAGATAAGGAATCCCCAGATACAAAGAAGACTCATACTGAAGTTGTTGGAGTTATTAACATGATTGTTGGAGTTGAAATATCGGCCAAAAAAAGACTGAAGAGACCTCAAAGGGAAAAATACAGAATACCTACATAAAAGCCGACCATCACATTTGGATCTAATGATGGAGACCATGTCCAACATCCCCATAATGACGCCTTGGTCGTAAGCGCCTACATCCAAAATTATTTGGTAAAAAGACTTCTTATAGATGAGGGTAGTGTAGTTAATGCACTTTCGTGAAACCCCTATAAGGCCATGGGAGGTTCAATCACCAATTTAAAAATGGTAAAAAATTCTATCACTAGCTTTTGTGGAGGAACTACCCAGCTAGTAGGAATAGTGGAACTATAAGTAGAATTTGAAAACCAGGATACCGAAGATACCAAAGCAATCAAATCTCTGTTCAATATATTAGATCTTCCTCTCACCTTCAATGGGATCATCAGATGACCTATTCTGTATGAAATTGATGTTGCTTTAAGCATCAGGAGGTTAACTATGAAAATCCCTTTAGAAGAATAAGTAATCACCATACACGGGGATCAGTCAATGGCCAAGCAATGCTGTCAAATGGCAGTAAAACCATGAATGGAAGCATTCCTGCTGGAAGCATTAGAAGCAAACAAGCAGGGAGTAAGCCTAGAACTTGTTAATTAGGTCTAGACTCTACAGATAGCTGAAGGGAAGACAGTTAGAATTGGTGGTGAACTTGACGAGCACATCAGCAAAGAGATTAGTATGGTTTTGCATAAGCATTCAAATAACTTCACCTCACAAGCATCCGAGATTGTGGGAGTAGATCCTCAGATCGTGTCTCACAACCTGAATGTTAGCCCGGAAGCCAAACCTGTGGTGCAGAAAAAGAGGAAGTTCACCTATGAAAGACAAAAAGTAATCACTGAGGAGACCAATAAGTTATTAGATGTTGAATTTATCAAAGAAGTTAAACATCCGGAGTGGGTAGCTAATGTGGTACTGGTCAATAAAGGCAATAGGAAGTACCGAATGTGTGTCAACTACACAGACTTGAATAAAGCATGTCCCAGGGACAACTACCCTTTACCAATTATTGACCAGTTAGTAGACTCAACATCCTGCCACAGCTTGTACAGCTTTATTGATGCTGCCCAAAGATACCACCAGATCCTAATGAAAGAGGAAGACCAAGAGAAACCATCCTTCATTACACATACAGAGTCATGCCTTTTAGACTAAAGAACGCCAAAGCAACATATCAAAGGCTGATGAATCATATATTCCAAAGTCAAATTGGGAAGAATGTGGAGGTATATGTAGATGATATTATAGTCAAGAGCCAGAATGCAAAAAAACATGTTGAGGATCTTAAACAAATCCTTGACACTCTCGATCAGTACTGAATCAAACTAAACCTGGATAAATACATCTTTGGAGTAAAAGCAGGAATGCTCTTGGGATTCATGATTTCGCAATGAGGAATAGAGGCAAATCCAGAAAAAATAGGCGTTATTCTAAATAGGAAAACTCCTAAGACACTGAATAAACTTCAAAAGCTTAATGGCAAGATAATAGCTCTCAGAAGGTTTATCTTATGCTTGGCCAAAAAATGTTTACCACTATTTCGAGCTCTAAAAAACTCCAAAAAATTCTAGTGGAATGGGGAATGTCAGGCTGCATTCGAAGAAATTAAAAAATTTCTATCAACACCTCTATTGCTCAGTAGACCAATTCCAAATGAAGTTTTATATTTGTATCTCTCCATCGGACACGAATCTATTATCACAGTCTTGGTTCAAGAAGAAGGAAGCCAGCAAAACCCGATTTACTATGTTAGCAAAATTCTCAGAGGCTCAGAAGTCCGGTACCCAAAATTGGACAAACTCGTCATAATGGTCATCCATACATCTAAGAAGCTTAGACAATATTTCCAAGCTTATCCGATCAGAGTCTAAACCAAGTTCCCCTTGCAAAAAATCCTTCAGAGACCTGAAGCATTAGGAAGGTTGTTCTGTTCAGCTAAGCGAGTTTGATATTAGTTACGAGCCTCATCACTAGATAAAAGCTTAGGCATTGGCAGACTTCATCCAGGAGATGACAATTGAAGAAAAATCTTCAATACTTTACCCGGAGTGGAAGCTATATATCGACGGAGCGTCTGGGGTTCAAGGATCTAAAGCTAGAATTATTCTTATCGGACCATTTAAGGTCAAGATAAAATATGCAGTCAAGATTAGGTACAACGCCATGAATAACGCATCTGAGTACGAAGCATTGATCACAGGACTTAAGTCAGCCATTGAAGTAAGGGCTGAGAATCTCAAAATCTACTCTGACTCTCAACTAGTGGTCAACCAAGTCAAAGGGACGTACTAGGTCAAAGAGCCAAACATGGTCAGATATGTCAAAAAAGTGGGACAGCTCTTAAAGAAGCTTGAACAATAAGGGGGGCAATGGGAAATACTGCAGATCCCCAGAAGTGAAAAGACGAAAGCAGGCTTGTTAGCAAAGTCAGCAACAAAAGATGGTCAAATCTTCAACGAGCTTGAGCTAATCGAGGAACTAGCTATACCATGCATTGAAGAGGTCAAAATTATGAACACTCAGGATGTGGCAGAATGGATGAAACTAATCATTGAATACTTAAACCATGGTACCTTACCTTCAGACAAACTTAAAGCTCAAAAGGTGAGACTCAAAGCTGTACATTACTCCATGTACGAAGGAGAACTTTATAGAAGATCTTTGTCGCAGCCATGGTCAAAATGTGTTTCTCCAAAAGAAGGTAATTATATGTTCAGAGAAATCCATGAAGGAATATGTGGTGCTTATGAAGCTTAGAGTTCGATGGTCAAAAAGGCATTGCTCTAAGGATACTATTGGCCAACCATATCCCAAGATGCGCAACAACTTGTCCAAGATTTTTCCAAATGTCAATAGTTTACTTGGTTAAAATCATAAATCATCTGCAATCCAGCATCCCATTGAAAGCCCATGGCCCTTCGCTATTTGGGGAATGGACATTCTGAGACCTTTCCCAGTCTCGACATCACAAAAGAAATTCTTAATAGTAGCTATTGACCATTTCACCAAGTAAGTGGAGGTCAAAGTAGTTCTAACCATTATAGAGGCTCGGGTACAATACTTTTTTTTCAAGGAAATCATTTGTAGGTTCAGAATACCGTACACTCTAATCACAGATAACAGAAAGCAGTTTGATGATTATAAGTTTAAATCATTATGCTTGCACTTGGGCATCAAGCTTAGGTTCACGTCAGTAACTTATCCCAAGATGAATGGTTAGACAGAAGTCACCAACAGAACCATCATGCAAGGATTAAAGAAAAGGCTGGATAAAGAGAAAGGGAACTTGGTAGAAGAGCTCAATAATGTTATTTTGGCATATAGAACAATACCCAAAAATTTAACTGGAGAGACTCCCTTCAGATTAACTTATGGAATGGATGCGGTGATTCTTCTGGAGATTAGGTCATTAAGCTATAGGGTAACAGGAGAATTGGACCTAGAGGTCAACAACAATAATGCTTGGATATGTCTGGACTTATTGGAAGAAAGAAGACAACATCCATGATCTCAGAAGCTCAGAAATTAAGAGTCGTTGGATACCACAATAAACATGTCTAGCCAAAGGAGACCTGGTGTTAAGAAGGGCAGACATCGACAAAGGCAATTCTTGAACAGGCAAACTAAGACCCAATTGGGAAGGCCCTGATCAGATTACAGAAAAAACTACTAAGGGTGCATACAAAATACAAAATTTGCAGGGTAGAGAATTACCCCGATATTGGAACTCAGATAGTATGAGGAAATATTACAAATATAGAAATTTTACTTAAATAAAGAAACAAAAAAATAAAAAGTACTCCTTCCATTCATTTTAAAAGCAATCCTACACTAAAAAAAGGGAAAAAAGAAATTATTCAACATTTACATTAGCCCTGAATTCTAGGAGCCGTTCGACATCATCAGACACTGAGCTGGGTTTCTCAGAAGGTTGATTTTCATTTATTTAAATAGCAGTAGATGGTTGCTTTCGAGCAATTTTAGACTCAGGAGGTTGCTCAGAAGTAGCCCCCTTAGCAGCAGTAACTTTCTTTCTTGCAGCCTTTTGGTCTTTTCACTCCTTTAAAGGCGACTTCTTTGCAGCCTCTGCCTGAGAAGCCAGCCTTGCCAGATCATTAGGCATTATCTTCTCTAATTCAGAGAAGTCTAGATCTCCATGCTGAGTAAGCAGTACCCTCCTGGACTCAGATTTGTAAGCTTTGAGAAATCCAACAACCATGTCCTTATAAAACTTCAAATCTGCCTTCTAAGCATCTTTCTCCATAGCTAGATTCTTCTTTAGAGCATCTAAGTCAGCATCCTACTCTTCAACTCTTTTGGTCAGCTGGGCCTGGGTATGCTCAAGCTCTTTAATCTTTTTCTGGCAAGACTCGACTTTGGACTTCCCCTTCGGCTGCTCCGTCTCAGCGATCTCTAAAGCACACTTCGCTGCATCGAGCTTCTTCTCATATTCTAGCTCAATAGCACTAAGCTTTTCTTCCTTCAAGCTATTCTCACTTTTTAGGAAGTATTGGTTGTCCTTCCACAGCAACAACCCTTGTACCAGCTGGGAAGAGAAAACATCAAATCTTAGAAATTTAAAAACAAAATTTAAATTTAAGAGTTTAGATAGATACCTCTAGTGTTTGTAAAATCAATGCGTTGGGGAGCTGTCCTTCCCTAGATCCATCCATTGTAACATGTCCTTCGACAAATAGAAGGACTCAATGTATTGGTCTCAGACTTGAACATTTTGAATGCTCAGAGGATTCATCTTTTGGAGGATAAATTTCCTGATGTTCGGACATCTAGGAAGCCATAGATGTTTGACGAATAATCTGCTCCCCTCTATCAACTTTTCTTCAAGATTTGGCTCTCGAGTATGCTTTTTTGGAGCATTAGTAGTTTCAGTAGGCACCACCTACACTGGAGGCATTGCCAAATCCTTAATAGACGTTGTTGGTGGATTAAATTGAACCTCAGGATTGCCCTCCTCCTGGGTTAAATCCGTGATGTCCATATCTAACCTGAGCACTCCAAAAGCTCATTGTCCCAAATGTTCATTCCATCCACAATGTTCATTCCATTCACAAAAGTGAAATTATCAGTCACAAAATAACAAATTTAGAATATACCTTTAGAAGCTCAGAGATTAACAGCTACAGTTCTATCTCCAGAATAAACTCGTCGAATATATCGATGAGAGCAGTTTTTGGCAGATGTGCCCTTAGTAATACTTTCTTTGTGCAATCGATGAACCAACTGCTTGTCTTCCTCAGGTAAATTAGGCAGACATCTCACTTTATGGCATTCATCTACCCACATCCACCGGATGTTAATAAAATCTTAGGGATATTCAATTACAAAAAACCTGTACCTCCAAGACTTCTGCAAATTTGGAAGCTTGACAAAAATACTATTATTTAGAGTAACTGACAACGAGAAAGTCAGTTCCCATTTCTTCTTATTCAAACTATACATAAACAAAAACAACTCTAAGTTTGGTTCCCTATTCTCCCTATATGCAAGTTCTATGTACCCGGTTAATATCCTATAGTTATTCAAATAAAGTTGCCCAGGAGTAATATTATACCTATCCAAAAAAGCTTTCATAAATGGATCTATAGGAAATTATAAACCACCTTCTAACTGGTCCGCATAAACTACCATCCTCACCATATCTATAAAAGGCTCATGAGCCCTAAACCTACTCTCAATAGTATGCAACAAGAAGTCATTTGGAATGTCATATCTTCGCCTATACCACACTAGCATATTGTCATCTACTCTAGATTGAAAGATATCTGACTTCACCTGTTCCCTTGGAGCCATCACAAACTAAAAAGAATAAAACCAAAACTAATGAGAGTGGAAGAGTGCTCACCTGACAAATTATGAAATTTTGGCAGCAAATGGTAGTAAAAAGCAAGCTAGCAAAAAGCAGAGAAGGAAGCAAAATGAATAAGGAGACATAGTAAGAGCTTCTCTCTATATCAAACTAGGCTATTTATAAAGCCAAAGAAGAATCTAAAAGGACATCAAGCACCATTAGGGCGGAATACTAAACAAGTATCTCTTAAGGGTGGCCAATATATATCTGCCATAAACACTCATTATCAATGCAACTATCAATACATATGTCCTTTCAACTGATGCTATTCTTCAGTGGCATGGCATATTGAAATGTCTCATCTTCTAACAAAATGAACAGACATGACAGTTACACAAATTCAAAATTCAAAAAGCATTTCAAAAGGCGTGAAACTTACAAAACATACATCTCGCAGCTAGCCCTCCCAGATCTCGGGTCACTACATTGCACCAAGCATCTCAAAGCTGAGTGAGTATATATGGAAATTTATATCCTCAGGTCGCTACATTGTACTGAGCATCTTAAAGTTGAGTATATATGAAAACTCGTATCCTCGGGTCATACATTGCACCAAGCATCTTAAAGTCGAGTATAAATAGAAACTCACATCCTTGGGTCACTACATTGCACCAAGCGATCACTCAAAGTCTAGTACATATGGAAACTAGCACCCTCATATTGCTATCCAGCACTGAGGTCTCAAAACTCTAGCACCAGCTGGTCCCATTCTGCGTGTTACAACAACACTGGTGGGTTAATCCCTCGGAATGTGTATTAATGTTGAGCATCTATATAAGTCTAGCTGGCACCTTTTTATTTCACTCAGACATCAGAACTTTGAAGACTTGGTACCGAGCAACTCAACTAACAGTGACTGAGGCTAGCCACCTCAGCTCACCTTTTGGCATCAACATACGAAAAGCTCCCTAAATAGGAACAAGTCTTACATCGAAGACGAATCCTATTCCTCTCAGGTTTGAGCATTATATTCTCTATAAATACTCTCCCCCTCCCCTTAAATTATTCATTATATTCTATTCCATTCTATTCTTTTAGCCTATTACTCTCTCTCTAAATTTTCTCTAATCTCTCTCTGACTTAAGCATTGGAGGGTTTGTGAGGGAAACCCTACATCTCACCTTACTTTTTTGTTGATTGCTTACCGCAGGACTCGGAGGTTTGGGAAATCAAGTTATTAGCACACATATTAAATACTTTGCTAAATTCTGGAAAATTAGATGTTTATAGAATCAATTTTCACAATTGTTCCAAATCTACTATTAAGTTGACTTTGACAAAACAAGTCAATTTCATAGCTTTACCATGGGAAAAATAGGCCAAAAATGTTGTAGCATGTTGTCTACTTAATTTGAATTTTTACTTTTCATGGCATAAAACAATTAATAACTTTTTTAAATTTGGTGAATTTGTATTCAGACATTGATGGTATGCAACTAACTAGAAAGGACCACTAAAAGTGAAAAATATCTACGAAAAAAAAGAACAAAAGACAAAGGCCATTAAAATAGTAGTCTGACGATCACTTCTCTTTAACGATGTACTAAGTGTAGGATTTAAATTTTGCCACCATTGATTGATTTGTATAAATAATTTTCATTTAAATGAACAAAAAATATTTCCTATTATACAGTTCATCAATGTTTAAGTTATGGACCTCACTGTCAATAGAAAGATAAATCAAATCATAGAGAGCCTTGTTATTTTTTTTGTTCTCTACCGTATTGTTTATTGTTCAAGCTAAAGCAACAATTTGGTTGATAGTCATTGTCAAGTCCAGTCAATTGCCACTAGTCCCTAATATAAATGGGAGCAATATGTATATGTTTCTAACAGAGAAATTATTGGCTACCTTTTCATGTGAAAGAGCTAGCGAAACCCATATCTTTATCTAATTGCAATATCAATAATTATCACCTCATTAATAGAAGAACATGGTGCTGAGGTAAAATTATGAAAGATTTTTTTATAAACTGAATGATCCAGTGTAGCAAGAGTGGTATCACTATTCTACATTAGAACAACTACCAACATGGCTAGTCACTTCATGATGTCTTTTTTTCTACTTACAAGATTAGTAATTATCATCACATCTATAGAACGCAATATGTCCCTTGCTAGCATGTTAAAATTTTTACAAGCTATCCTAATAATGAATGCAGGTTGATTAGGAGAAGGAAGAGCAATTTCACTATTTAACATTAGAATAATTGCTACCATTTTGGTCTGTCCATTGCATTTTCTTGCACACATAATAGTCCAATTTGGATGCGTCTCAATACTTCACGAATTGTAAATGACTCCTTTAGCGATATGTCAACTGACTTCAATGTTCTATCTTCTATCATATTTAGCTTCCACACCTAAGTGTTTTCAAATTAACATCTAAGAAGAGCTTAACCAATTACAAGAACCTTATTTAAAAAAAACACACACATATACACACAATGTGTATTCTTTAATAACTCATATATTGTATCAAGCTTTGTGATAAATCCTCTTATTTAAACCCCTTGATCTTCTTTTTAGTAATTATATGATATCAAAGCTGAACACTTAACTTTGTTAATATTTTTTAATTATGTCAAATATAATAACAAAATTGAAGAATGTGGAAACATAAATCAAAACTAGGAGAGAATCACCGACTTGAAGAGTGGTGATTCTTAGCCACCAAGTGTCTCGATGATTGCTTTCAAAAGTTTAATTTTATTATCATGCTTTGATATTAATTTCTTCTTGCTTTTCATGCAGATCTTCCATGTGCAGTTCAAACACCTCTACAGCCATCATGCAAGATATGTATAAACTTGTCAACCATAAACTCATTACAGGTCCAGTTTCCTAATTCTTAAAAGGTAGGAGAAATAACTTGCATTATTTCATAAATTTTCAAGACACCTTAACAGGCCCTATAGAAATTGCAGGAAAAATAAAGGAAGGATAACACATAACCATAAAGATAGTGTTCAATAGCATACAACTAATATAAAAGTTGTCAATGCAATTTATAGGAGTAATTATTTATATAGAAATAATTAATTAGAAGCATAAAACATCAAGAATTTTAATGCTCTATGAATTTTTTATTTCCATATTACTTCAACTAAATATAGATCAAGATGAGTCTTGCGCAGTACATCTATCAATAGTAAATTTTGATGTCATTACAAGCATATGCATCCAACTTGTTTGCATCATTATTAAACTCCAATCATGAAACCCCTACAAAATGAATTAAATGCATGATGGACTCCCATTTAAGGTCTGTTAGAATTTTAGCAAGCACATGAGGATGTTATGCCTACAATTTTTGAAATAAAAATTTCCAAATCCAATGTAACCATTTCATCAGACACTGCAAACTATAAGTGAAACAAGCCTTTTGATCACACTAATTAACTAAAAAAATATTGAATGCAAAATAAAGATAGTAGTTGTGAGCGACCATATGGGGGATTCCGAGGGACATGGTAACTTTTTTGAAAGAAAAATGTTTGGTCTAGGGAGGATACGAGACGCTTTTGTGTTTGGAATTGCCACCTAGTTTTTAGAAAACTAGGAAAAGATGAAAGGGACGACATCAGGTCACTCAACGAGTATCGTCCCTAGCAGAGATTCTGAGCCCGGGAGATCTCATCTACTTTTTGAATATTTCTCATTTTAATACACAATATGTGGCTACTGCAGCATCCTAGTTTTGGAAATGACAGTTGATATATATGCATTCACACAAGCACGTTGATAATAATGGAAAGGATGAGAAATTCAACATAATTATTTACAAGGCTTTCCTATTAAATACATATGAAAGAGAAAAGGTATGGAAATGTAAATCTAGTCCTCATCTAGAATACACCTGCAAAATAGAGGTTACCACAACTATGTGCAATTCCATCTATTCATCCACTTGGACAACATATGAGCATAATGAAGATAATTGATGCATCATTAATGATTAAACAGATACATGTAGTTTATGTTGTAGCAGGAATTATAATAAAGCTTTTCTAAATGATAAGATAAACAGAAAATAATGATGACTGAATCATTGGACCGCGATATCGAAGCTCCAGCTTAGATAAGGAGCTTTCGTATTTATCAAATGCATATTGATGCAAAATGACAATTAATTATGAGCAAAACAAAGCAAAGATTATTCAATCAACATGCAAATTGCCAGTCTCATCGCACAATCACAACAATTTCTCAACTGCTGGCGGCGATAAAATAAAATGCAAGACAACAAATAAACGTGCAAAAATGATTATTTGGTCATCAGATTCAATTGACCTTTTTTAGTGTTTTTGAAGCTTTAACTTCGAGAGATTTTTAAGCTTTCCTCATCGAGAAGTTGAAAATGACGTGTGTAATGCAAATTTGTATACCTTTAAAGCGTGCTTTGACAAAGATGAGGGTGGGTTTGGTGTAAAAGTTGTCTAAAAATCCTATAAAAAATGTAGAAGGAAGGCTAAAAGTGTATGGATTAGGGCTTTTATACCTTCAATCCGGTATATGTAGCTTGTAGAAAAGGTGAGGTTGGAGCACGACATGCGTCGTGTTCATTCTGAGCAGTTGGCTAAGTTCTTATTCTACCTTTTGAGTGTCGTTATCTTCCTGAATGCTTTAGGCACTAGCTTCCTATAGTTGTTACCTGTCCTGAGGAACTTGAGGGATCTGCTGAAGTACAATTAGGGCACAGCTACTTTTGCCCACATATATTCTAGTTTGGATGCAGCTTGTAAAGGATGCTCGCATGTTTGTAGCTGCTAGTTTGTGCTAGATGTGAGTGTGGTTTCTTGCTTTTGGATTGTTCCATCTTTGATTGTTCTAACTCCTTTCTTCTTTACAGGTTTGGGCTTATGAGTTTGGGCTGTTTCCTTATCTCACTATTGAGTGTTCACTTGAGAGTGGCTTTCCCCATCTTCCATGATGGATTAGTAGGACTTCTAGCTTGATTGAGAGTCCGGCAGAGGCGAGGGGTCTCTTGAGTAGATTGGCCCATGGTCTTGTATAATGCATTTTGTCTTCGCTTTGCCTATTCTTTGGCAATTATTTTGCTTATGAAGTTCTCGGGTAGATTCATCCATGCTGGTGGATAGAGCGATAGGACTGGTCGATCGAGATGGTAGTGGCTTGGCACTTAACACAGAGGAGGGTCTTTTTGGCAAGGTGTGGTATCTGGGTGAGCGGGTCTATCACTGGTGGGATGGACCATTTATGAGGAGAGTTCTTGTTGCTCCCCCTGGGGATATATTTTACGGTCGAGAGCTTGTTGGAGAGGAGATTGACAGAGCTGAGAGAGGGTATCCCTTTGAGGATTTCCTAGAGGGAGCTAATTTCTCTTATATAATGTCTCTGGTGCCACAGTTGATTAATGCCATGGCCAGTGAGTTTGTTACTCCTCCACCTCCTCTGGCAGATCCTTCACAGCTTTTGAGCTCTAGAGTTGGGACTTCGCGGTCATCCTAGGATCGTTTTACTTCTAGGGTAGCATCCGCTGACTTCGTACACTTCTGAGTTGTGTTTTTTCTTTTTTTTTTGTAAGCATGTAACAAACTTTGTTGGTATTAAATGGTAGATGACATGAGTTATGAGACTTTTATCTACAGAATTCTAGATGTCATTTAAGGAAATCAGATTCCTCTCGTTTTGATGAGGAAAGTGGTCCTGGGACCAATAGGACGACACATGTCAGTGGTGTGGCACCTAATGGTGCAGTTCTTGGTGATTTTGTGAGTACAGTGCCTCTGATGTTTTACGGGCTGACGATTACAGGATCGGGGGCTCATTTCTCTTTGTCCAGAGTGGCTACACCATTGTCGGGTGTAGTGCCTGCAGATGCCACTCATGTTAGCTTCTTGACTCTGTGAGGTTTCTCCCCTTTCTTTGTTTTGTTCGTTATCTAATTTCTTTTTCTTTGCAGGTGCTTATTTCTACTACTTAGTCTTAGTCTATAGCTACGATCAGCATGCAGGAGTATTTCATAGAGTTTATTGGTGCATAGAGCATACTGTTTTCTTCTTTTATTGATTTGTACCTGTTTTATGCATGTGCTTTTATGAATGCATGAAATGTGATTTATGATGTTTTTCTAATGCTAAATGAGTATAATCACGCTAGTTGTGAGTGGGAGAGGGAGCGAGCATCTTATCATGAGCAGATTGATCAGCTTCACGTGCAATTGGCAGCCTTTCAAATGGGTGCAGAGGATATGGTGGCTGGCTCAGATGATGGGGATGCCTGACTGGATTCAGCTCATGTATTTGTTAGGAGGCTAGGTATAGGCTTTTGGTTATGGTTGTCTAGTGTTGTATTATTTTCCCGAGGTTATGGACTCTGGGTATTGTATTTGGGCATCTGTCCTATATGTTGTATTATGCATTAATGGTTACTGTTGTTGTATCCTAGATTGATTGGCTTGTATGTTCTTGATTGTAACATTTGTGACTATATCAGTGACCATTCTATCATATTATTTCGCTTTGTCTACCTCTTTATCTTATTTTTCCCTCTTTTGCATAGGGCATCTTTTTTCAAAGCTCTTCGCGCCTATCTGGTATTTTTTCTTTTTCCTACTTTTGCCTAGGGCGTCTCTTTTCGGAGCTCTTTGCACCTAGCTGGGCTTCTTCAATTTTTTTTATGTTCAATGATAGTGGTTGGTAATCTGGACGATAAATAATGAAACAAGTAAGAATTGCAAAGTATACAATGAAAATATGCAAATTGTACTCAGCATGCTTGATGGATTCGGATGATAATGATGTATTGCATTTCCTCAAATGTACTTACATGATTTGACAAGCATTCACATATTTACTGAATACATTTAAGAAAAGCACTGTTGCATTTATGCAGATTTTGAATTGATGGTACCCCTATCCTTAGTCAGCCTCTTCAGGTTTTCTAACTAAGTATTTTCTCTCGGTTCCCCTAATTTTTGCCAAAGCTGCCTTTTTTCAGTTTTCAACTCAGTAGGTTCCTTTTTTTGTATTTGCTCTAAACATAGTACCTTTTCAAGCGGTCTATGTTGGTGGGCTCAAAGAACTCATTTCCTATGGAATCCATCAGCTTAACAGCTCCTCTTGATAGCACAATTTTGACTAAATATGGGCCTTCCCAGTTTGGCCTGAATTTCTCTCTAGGGTCTGAGACATTCTGTTTGGCTTGCTTTAGCACCCAGCCTCATACTTTCACACTCTTGTGTCTGACTTTCTTGTTGAAGACTATAGCTAGTCAAACTTAGTATAGCTGCATATGATACAACGCTTTAAGTCTCTAACTATCTAGAGTAGTGAGACTGTCATGCCTTTGCTGAGCCCATTGAGCTTCAGGTAGTTTGGATTCAATTACTATTCGTAGCGACTTAATTTTCATCTCCACTGGGAGTACTGCTTCAGATATGTATACTAGTGAGAAAGGAGTGGTTCTTATTATAAATTCTGACTGTTGTTCTGTATCCCCATAATGTGTATGGTAGTCTATCTGCCTAATCATGGTAGGTCTGAGTCATCTTTGACAAGATCTTTTTGATGTTTTTATTTGTAGCTTCGACTACCCTGTTTGCTTGTGGTCGGTAAGGTGAGGATTTATGATGCTCCACCTTATAACTCCTTAGTATTTCCTTCACTTCCTCTTTGAATTGAATATCATTATCTGAAACTATATGATGGGGAATCCCGCATCAGTAGAATAGGCTCTTTCTAATGAACTTTACCACTTGTTTTGCCCCCAGTTTTGCGTAGGATTCTACTTTGACCAATTTTGTAAAGTAGTCGATTGTTACTAGGATGAACCTGTGTCCGTTCGACGCTGTCGAGTGGATTTCTCCAATTATGTCTAACCCCCAAGCTGAGAAGGGCCACGGAGAAGAGATAGAGTGTAGCTCTATTGGGGGAATATGACTTATATCCCCATGAATTTGGCACTTGTGGTACCTTCTAACTAATCTGATGTAGTCTTCCATCATCGTCATCCAAAAGAACCCTTGTCTCATTAACTTCTTAGCTAGAATGGCGCCATTCATGGGCGGACTATAGACACCCTCGTGTACTTCTTCCATTGCTCTAATAACTTCTGTCTCATCTAGACATCTGAGTTGTATCCCGTCTAAGGTTCTTATATATAATACACCTTGGTGTGATGTGAACTTTAATGCCAATTTTCAGATAATTGCCTTATCTTTTTTGACTGCCTTCTCGGGGTAAATTCTCTTT
The DNA here is from genome assembly GCA_949671775.1 of Mallotus repandus. NCBI lineage: Eukaryota > Viridiplantae > Streptophyta > Magnoliopsida > Malpighiales > Euphorbiaceae > Mallotus > Mallotus repandus. Next base: position 5,091 of record CATIWM010334491.1, on the reverse strand, counting down.
GTGAGGTATTATTATATGTCGTAAAACTAGGGTTTGTAGTTTGCTTTTACTTCTGCTATGCTGAGACATTTGTGGCTAGGTTACTTTGATTTGAGTAGGATTAGAGGCTTCATGGGCATTTTGGTTGGTCTTTCCCATACTGATGTTAGGGAAGTGAGTGCGTCTGCCATTTGGTTGTGGTTTCTAAGGAGATGGATGAATTTGCATTTTTGGAAAGATAGGGCGAGCTGCTGTAGGTAGCTTAGGTATGGCCTCAAGTATTGTTCTTTTAGTTCACATTCTTTTATTGTCTGACTAATTGCCAATATGGAATCCCCAAATATTTCAACTTCTGTCACTCCCAGAGCTATTAAGGCTTCCATGCCAAGTGCACATGCTTCATAATCTGCCTCGTTATTCATAACTCTAAATGCTAGCTTCTTAGCATTTGGCACCACTTCACCTTCTAGTGTTAGGAGTATGATCCCGACTCCTGTTCCGAATTTCTTGACCAGTCCGTCGACGTACATTCGCCATCCCTGCACCTCGATGGCTGTACTGAGGTCATCTGGGAAGTCTAGTAGAATTTCTTCTAAATCTGGAATCAGGTTGAGGGCTAAGAATTCTGTGACTGCTCTCCCTTTCATTATCTTTTTAGTCAGATACTACACATTAAATTCTGTGAGTAGAATGAGCCACTTGGCAAGTTTTCCCACTAAGGATGGAGCTTCGTAGAGATGCTTCATAGGATCCATTTTGGACACAGTTTGAATCTTGTATGATTGGAAGTAATGTCTGAGCTTCCATATTGCCCATACCATTGCTAGACATATCTGTTTGACATGACTGTACTTTTCCTCATAAGGCAACATTTTCTTGCTCATGTAGTAGATTGCATGTTCTGCTTTTCCTTCTCCCTCCTGGGCTAGCATTACACCGATTGCATTCCCTTTAATGGCTAGGTACAAAGTTAATGGCATCCTAGACTTGGTTGGTTTTAGAATCAGTGGATTAGCTAGGTAGTTTATGATCTTATCAAATGCTAGCTAACATTGTTCATTCCACATGACTGGCTAATGTTTTATGAGTAGCTTGAAGATGGGCTCAAAAACTGTTGTTAATTTGGTGATGAACCTGCTCATGAATTGTAGCTTCCCTAGAAACCCCCTAAATTCTTTCTCTGTTTTTGGCACTGGCATTTCTCTGATTGCTTTTACTTTATCTGGATCCACTTTGATTCAATTCTGGTTGATAATGTACCCCAACATCTTGTCTGAAGTTACCCCGAATACGCACTTCTTGGGATTAAGCCTGAGGCTGTACTTTTCAACCCTTCTGCGGAATTTCTCGAGAGCATCTGGGTGCCCTTTTCTAGTTTCTGATTTAACCATCATATCATCTACTTACGCTTTGACTTCTTTGTGTATCATGTCATGGAACATAGCTGTTGCCATTCTTTGGTAGGTTGCACCTGCATTTTTCAGGTCAAAAGGCATTACCCTGTAGCAGTAAGTGCCCCATTTTGTAATGAAGGATGTCTTTGCTTTGTCGATGATGGCCATCAGAATCTTATTGCATCTAGAAAATCTATCCATGAAGGAATACATTGCATAGGAAGCATCGTTGTCTATCAACACATCTATGTGGGGCAGAGGGAAATCATCCTTGTGCATGCTTTGTTTAGATCTCTATAGTTGACATAAATTTTGACCCTTTCGTCTTTCTTTGGTACTGGCACGATGTAGACGGTAGGGTTTAGCGCGTGCCCAAGTTTATTGCAACTGCGACACTGTTTGGGCTCAAGGCTCTAGGGAACACACTAACCATTGTCACAAAGACATGGTGTGGAGATGAGGAGTCGCCACCCAGGGTAATAACCGGGACAAATCGAAAGTGGTGGTAACTTGATTCTCTAATACAAGCTAGCACCACAACCAAGAGTTCTGGATACGGAATACCAACTTCTTTTAGTCCTGTGTTCATTTAGAATTATCTTACTCATTACTATCTTATTCGCTAATTACACGCAATTTCATTAGACCCTAATTGAACATCCATCTAACCCTAAGGCAACCAATCCATGAAAAAGAACATAAAAAAATGCATTCAAGTTGTAACGTCGCTAAATCTAAACTACATTTAATTTTAATTTAAGTTAGCTAAATCTACGCATTTTATTTACAAGTAAAATGGAACTAAAAGTGGGCCTACATTTTGATGATTAGTGAGCCTAAATCTATTTATTTTAATTCTAAAAGTGGGCCTACGTCTATTAAATTTTAAAAGAAAAAGAAATTAATTATTGGGCTTAATTCTAATCAATTTTAATTAGAAAAAATGATCCTAAGTCTACAAATTATGAAGAAGACTTTATTAATGGGCTGAGCTAAATCTAAGTTAATCTTATTTAACTAAAAAATGGGCTTAAAGTTTAAATTAACCTAATGGGCCTAAATTAATTTTAAAGTTAATTAAACCTAAATTTAATTTCAAAGGCCTATTTTATTAGTGAGTTAGACCTACACGTGGGCTTGGGGCCCAAAACAAATAAAAATTAAAAAACAAGCCCAAAATAATGAAAATAAATACAACAAATCAAAAACAAACATTATGTGATATTTCTAACCCTAATTTTAATTATATACAACCTAGATTTATCTAAGGCCACCATTGATTTTAATTAGCATTTTACCAAATAAACCTAATTTACTAATTAATTTTAAGTGCAAGAAAAATAAAGATTCTACTATATTCCCACTACCGGGGCTATTATAATCCCTATATACAATAATAATTACATGAATCAAAAATAAATACACAACGCAATTACAACTAAAATGCAGAAAATAAAATAAACCTAAAACTACATTATTTTAATAGGGATTAATGCATGGCATTCCATGGACCTTCATGGATCTAATCCGTTCAATCCCATCTCCATGGTATAGAATGTTTCCATCACCGTAATCAAGAAACAAAACAAAAAAAATAAAAAAATGATTAGAATTAACATAAAAAACAAATAATAAAAAAATGAAAATAAATAAAGTAAAAGGAAAGGATCAAACGCAGAGATGCAATATTGATTAGCTCCTCAGAGGCTTTGTTTGATTCACCATTTGAATAGTTCTTCTATATTGATGTTCTCAATTCCAGGCTTTGATTGCTTTTTTCAAAAGAACCGTTGAACATAAAATTTTGGAAAGAAAGAAGATTTTTAAAGCAGAAGAGACTCTCCTAAAATTTTCCCAAAAAAGAAGATCCTCTTTCTTCTTCCCTTTCTATTTTTTTTCTCCGTTCTCTCTTTTTTTGTTCTTTTTTTTTCCTCCGTTCTTTTTTTTTCCTTTTTTCTTCTGCGTCTCTCCTTTTATTTCCTGTCAGATTAACACCCACACTATCCTATAATCCCAAACGATAAAGACTTTATCTTTATCGTTAGGGAAGATAAGATTTCAATTTATTTATGGATAAAAATTAGGATAAAATTTTATTTATTTATTTTTTGAAACTAATTTTTAACCAATCAAAATTTAAATAAATAATTTTGAAAATTTTAAAAAATGCAAGAGTCTGGTCGAAAGTGTAGAATTTCGACCAGAATTGTAGATTCCAGATCGAAATTTTGGAATTCCGGTCAAAAATCTAGAATTTCGATCGGAAGTCGAAAATCCACAATTTCAATCGGAATTCCTGATGTGCTTTTTTTAACATTTAATTACAAAAAAGGCCCTAAAGAAAAAGAGACTTTTCAATTTAGCCCGTAAAAAATGTAATCAAGCCTTGGGATCTGAAATTCAAATACTAGAGACCTATTTGCAACAAATTTTCATCATTAGAGTCCTCTTTTGCATCCAAACTCTAGTCATCTCGAAGTTGGGTGCTTACAGTTGCCCCCCTTTGCCGCTGTTTGCTTGACGAATTGCGGCAAAGCAAATAAGCACACAATTTCAAAGGTAAGGAGTTAGGATACTTACCTGACGTGTTACAGAGTGTTGGCTTATAACACTGAATCATGCGACATTGTTTTCATTGTCCCATGATGTAAGCTTTGTATTGCGGTAATCTATAATTGCTGGCAAGCTTTCTACCTTTGACGCTATAGTCCATAACTGCTCGCGATTAGCTGCAACCCTTTCATTGCTCACTTTTGATACCGCAGTCCATAACTGCTCGCGAATTTTGAGTTGAAAATACACTATACTCGGACATATAGTGTTGAATTGGAAAGTACACTACACTCGGTCGTATAGTGTTGATTGCACAAGACACTATACTCGGTCGTATAATGTTGAATTGAAAACACACAACACTCGGACGTATAGTGTTGACTGGAAATACACTGCACTCAGACGTATAGTGTTGACTGGAAATACACTGCACTCGGACGTATAGTGTTGAAATACACTACAGTCGGTCGTATTGTGTTGATTGGAAGTACACTACACTCAGTCGTCTAGTGCTGATTCAAAAATGCACTACACTCGAACGTATAATGCTGATTTGAAAATACACTACACTCGGTCGTATAGTGCTGATTTGAAAGTACACTATACTCGGTCGTATAGTGTTGATTTGAAAATGCACTACACTTGGACGTATAGTGCTGATTCGAAAGTACACTATACTCGGTCGTATAGTGTTGATTGGAAATACACTATACTCGGATGTATAGTGTTGAAATACACTATACTCAGTCGTATAGTGTTGATTGGATGTATAGTGCTGATTTGAAAATGCACTACACTCGGACGTGTAATGCTTATTTGAAAATACACTACACTCGATTGTATAGTGCCGATTTGAAAATGCACTACACTCGGACGTATAATGCTGATTTGAAAATACACTACACTCGGTTGTATAGTGCTGATTTGAAAGTACACTATACTCGGTCGTATAGTGTTGATTTGAAAGTACACTATACTCGGTCGTATAGTGTTGATTTGAAAATACACTTAGATGTATAGTGCTGATTTGAAAGTACACTATACTCGGTCGTATAGTGTTGATTGGAAATATATTATACTCAGATGTATAGTGTTGAAATACACTATACTCAGTCGCATAGTGTTAATTGGAAGTACACTACACTCGGTCGTATAGTGCTGATTT
>CATIWM010334479.1:0-15890 GCA_949671775.1 Mallotus repandus | reverse complement strand
GAGGGAGAAGAAATGGAAATTAACGGGAAGAAGAAGGAAGCAGTCAGTGATGAATGGTGGTTGTTGGTGGTGACAGCGGTGGCTGGAGGGGCTGATGGTGGTGATGACAGTGGCGTTGGCAAGGAAAAGAAGAAGAAGAAGTCTACGGGGAGAGAGACATTTTTTTTTTACCAAAATATCTCCCACTTATTCTCTCAACCATATAATATACACATTATATATAAAATAATACTTAATTAACAATTTACTAAAATATCCATTTACACACTTTTATAAAATAATAATTAAAATATTTAATCACAATATCTCTTAATAATTAATAAATTTTGTTAACAATACATTTAACACTAATTAAATAAAATTATAATTAAAACTCAATAATCCACATTTAATATTAATAATTAAAAATTCGGGTCTTTACAATCTTCCCCCTTTATAAAAATTCATCCTCAATTTTTAATAAACAATAAGGAGTACAAATTCTCACAATTGAAAAAGATAAGGATATGCCACCCGCATTTCTGCCTCAGTCTCCCATATGCAATCTTCCACCGTGTGGTTACTCCACAACACTTTCACCATAGGAATTTCCTTGGTGCGGAGCTGACAAACTTACTGATCCACTATCGCCAATGGATACTCTTCATAAGTCAAATCTTCATTGAGCTCAACTATCTGAGGATGAAGAACATACGAAGGATCAGAGACGTACTTCCTCAATATAGAAACATGGAATACTGTATGAGTACATGATAACTCTGGCAGCAACACCAACCTGTAAGCCACATCTCCTACCCTTGAGCCAATTTCAAAGGGTCCGATGTACCTTAGAGCTAACTTACCCTTCTTACCAAACCTCATCACTCCCTTCATTGGAGACACCTTTAGAAACACCATATCTCCAACAAAAAATGATACATTTTTCCTCCTAAGATCAGCATAGCTTTTCTGTCGGCTAAAAGTTGTCCTTAATCTTTGTTGGATGATAAGAATCTTCTCTAAAGTCACTTGTACCAAGTTTAGGCCTGTTAATCGTCTCTCGCCAACTTCCCAACACAAAGGTGACCTACACTTCCTTTCGTATAATGCTTTATACGGAGCCATCTCAATAATTGCATGATAAGTATTGTTATATGCAAATTCAATCAATGATAGGTGCAAATCCTATTGACCACCAAAATCCATGACACACATCCGAAGCATATCCTATAATGTCTGAATGATCCTTTCTGACTGACCATCAGTTTAAGGATGAAAAGTTATGCTGAAATCCAGTCTTGTACCCAAAGCCTTATGCAATTCTTGCTAGAAGACTAAAGTAAAAGTTGCTCCTATGTCTGACACTATACTTTCTAGCACCCCATGAAGATAAAAAATTTGATTGATGTATAACCTTGCTAACTTGTTAGTAGAGTATGTCTTTTTAACTGGCAAGAAGTGAACTATCTTGGTCAATTTGTCGACTATCACCCATATTGCATCATATCCACTTCATGTGTGAGGTAACTTAGAAACAAAATCCATCGCAATCATGTCCAACTTCCACTCTAGGATGGGCAACTATTGTAACAATCCCAAGTGTCTCTAATGTTCCAATTTCACCTGTTGACAAGTGAGACACTTGGACACAAATTTTGCAATGTCCTTTTTCATTCTGTTCCACTAATACATATCTTTCAAATCATGATACATCTTGGTAGAACCTGGGTGAACACTACAAGTAGAAAAATGAGCTTCCTCCATGATTTTCTTTCTTAGCTCATCTACATTTAGCACACACAGCCTAGAGACCAAATGTAAAATACCCTAACTGTCAATTACAAAATCTCTAGATTGACCTTGCTGCACTTCAAACATTATCCTTTACAACTGTGGATCCATTATCTAAGCTCCTTTAACTCTATCCAAGTACACTGATCGTACTCTAAATTAAGCTAACAGACATTTCTTGGTTATCTTCCACTGTAATCCCTGATCAATCAGTTCATGCAACTCTTTAATGATTGGCCTCCTTTCTGTACTAATATATGAGCAAGGCTGCCTGCTGACTTTCTACTCAACGCGTCAGCTACTATATTAGCTTTACCTAGATGGTATATAATAGAAAAATCATAATCCTTCAAAAGTTCCATCCATCTTCTCTGCCTAGAATTCAAGTCTCTTTGCTGAAAGATGTACTTCAAACTTTTATGGTCAGTATAGTACACCGTACAAGTAATGCCTCTAAAATTTTAAAGCAAACACTATAGCTGCCATTTCCAAGTCATGAGTGGGGTAGTTCTACTCATACTTATTTAACTAACATGAAGCATAAGCAACCACTCTCCCATTTTGCATTAACACACCGCAGTCCTACTCGAGAAGCATCACAGTACACTGCATACCCTTCATCTCTTGAAGGTAAGGTCAACACTGGAGCTGAAGTCAGCATATCCTTAAGCATCTGGAAGTGCTCCTCACATCTATCAGTCCATAAAAACTTGAAATTTTTTTGAGTTAACCTTATTAAAGATGCGACTATTTGGAGAAATCCTTCATAAATCTCCGGTAATAGCCTGCTAAACCCTAAAAACTTCTAACTTTGGTGACTATTATAGGTCTCAACCATTTTATAATAGCATCTATCTTCTTTGGATCCACTTGTATGCCATCTCTCGATACCACATGGCCTAAAATGCCACTTGATCCAATTAAAACTCATATTTAGAGTATTTGGTATACAGTTGATGCTCCCTTAAAGTCTAAAGTACCATTCTCAAATGCATGGCATGCTCCTATTCACTTCTTGAATACACCAAAATATCATGAATAAATAATATCATAAATCGCTCTAAGAATGGCCTAAACACCCGAGTCATCAAGTCCATAAAGGCTACTGGAGCATTAGTCAGCCCAAAGGACATCACCAAGAATTCATAATGGCCATATCTCGTTCGAAATGTAGTCTTAGTTATATCTCCACTTTTAATTCTCAACTGATGATACTCTGACCTCAAGTCAATCTTGGAAAAACACTGAGCTCCCAGTAGCTGATCAAACAAATCATCAATCCTTGGGAGAGGATATTTGTTCTTGATGGTGACTTTGTTCAACTGCCTATAGTCGATACAAAGTCGAAGACTACCATCTTTCTTCTTCACAATTAACACTGGTGCACCCTAGGGAGATGTATTAGGTCTGATGAACCCATTATCAAGCAAATCTTATAACTGCACCTTAAGCTCTTTCAATTCTGCAGGTACCATTCTATAAGGCGGCATCGAGATAGGATTTGTACCTGGTACAACATTAATATATAATTCTATCTCTCTTTTTGGTGGCAATCCTGGTAATTCTTAATGGAAAATATCAGGAAACTCGCACACCACTAGCATATTCTCAACTATCCTCTTATCTACCTTCGTATCCCTAACCACAACTAAATAGCCTTGATACCCCCTTTTAAGCATCTTTCTAACTGTGATTGCAGAGATGAAATTCCTTAATCAGGGATTCTAAAAATCATTTCTTTTTCTTGACGATCCAGAGTGGCATAATGTCAAGCTAACCAATCCATTCCTAAAATCACGTCAAAATCAATCACATCTAGCAAAACTAAGTCTGTCAGAAACTCTCTACCTTCCACCAACATTAGACAAGATGGAAAAACTAAATCTATCTCCAACTCGTCACTAAATGGAGTCACTACAGATAATGGAATCAATAACTTGGATGGTTGCCATCCCATTCTTGAAGCAAACACAGGAGAAATAAAAGAACGCAATGCACCAAGATCAAACAAAATTCTAGCATCAATATAACAAACTGGGAGAGTACCTGCAACCACTGCATTGGATGCCTGAGCATCCTATGGGGTCAATGTGAACACCCTGGCCTATCCACGGCCAGCCTGCTGTGAAGTGGACGGTTGTGCAAATCCTCTGCCACTAAGTCTCCCTACAGGTCTACCTCCTAAACCTCGACCCTGCTAGCCCATAAACTGTGTCGGTCTTTGTTGAGGATATATAAGTGCTGGATAGGACTGATGCACTTACTGAAATAGCTGAACGACTAAAGATGAAGACCCCTAAGGGTAAGTCTGCTGATAACTAGAATATAGGCATGCTTTAGTAAAATGTCCAACCTGCCCACATAAAAAATAAGCTCCCGATGGTAGGTGACAAGGACCTTAGTGTACTCATCCATAAATAAGACATACACTGGTCCCAAGCCTGAGCTACCATATCCAGAACTCTTTCCACTGCTGCTAATACTAGCTCTGGAATTAAACCTAGTAGCCCTGCCACTTCTACAGTTAGGGACATAACTATGCCTGCCAGGTCTGTGAGCTCTAAATCTTCTAGCCTATTGAGAAGTACCCTATACCTGAATGCTTGAACCACTAATATGAAAAGTAGGCTGTTGAAACCCCTGAGATGCTCCTAACACACTGCTGCCACTCAAATAGGGGTCCAGGATGGTCCCATGCATGACATGTCGCCTCTTTAGCTGTCTGGCTTCCTCAATCACATTATTTAATCTCCTCTCTCTAGGCCGAATGCTAATGTAGGCTGAGCCTAACCCTATCATATATAATTCCACTACTCTACTCTCATCCTGCATCACATTTGCAGCATGACATCCCAACCTGAGAAACTCATGGGTGTACTCGTCAACTAACCGATCACTCTTGACTAAATATAACAATTGCCACCTGTAATTATCTCTCATCGAAGGTGGACAGAAATACCTAAAAAACTATTCCTTAAACTCTAGCCATGCCATAGTAGTCATATACGGTTGAATCAACTGCATAAACCAGTCCTGAGCTGCAGCTTGCACTGATAACTCCACAATCATTATCCTCTGATAATCATTGTATCCAATCCTGATCCTAGCCTAGATGGTGTTTATAAAATCCATAGTAGCACATGTACCATCAAATGCACGTCCTCTAACTCTAGAGTACAACAAAACTGCATCTGCATCAGACATCCTTTGATTCCTCTGTTATAGCATCTGCTGTACCAAAGGCATAACTTGATTAAGTGCTACTAAGCTTGGATAGTTCCTGCCATACCAGCTACAAAAGTTGCAGGATCTATTTTTGGAGGTATTGAGCTGCCACTGCTCTAGGCCTACCCTTTCCTCTATGTCGAGGAGTAGGGGGAAGAACTTCATCCTGAACAGAATGCTCATCATCTTGTGCTGCACCTGTAGCGGGAGCATTTTGTGCTCTCCTTCTCATTCTGAAAATACATAAAACAAAGTTCAAGATAGAACAAGGATACTAACATAAATGACAACAATTAACATTTATCAACCTAATTACCATAGCAGTTCAAGAAAAGACATGATTTAATGACCCAAAGATCAACAATTAAACCATTGCTCTGATACCAATTTTGTCACGACCAGAACCCAAAAGGGGCACGTGACCAACACTAGGGAATGGGAAATGCATAACGCAACCCAAACTCATAGTAAGCCTTAGAAATTTTTCGTAAAATATAAACCAATTAATAACAATAAAACCGTAATAATTCCATTAATAACAAATACATAAATCAATATCTCCAAATACAACAATATTTCAAATCAACACAATTCCATAGTACCAATAATACAAGTTCTTAACTAACTACTACGGTACCAAGAATTTGATTACATAATATTAAAATCAAATAGACCTACATAACCAGTGAAGAAGAAATCCAACGCAAACGATGACCACTATCAGTCTGACAGTGAGGTCCTGAAAAAAATAATTAAGGGGAATCAAATCTCACTAAGTGAATCAATTTTATAAAATGCATGCTTGTTTTAAAACATTTATTAAAACTCCCTTTTAAAATTAAATCGAGTAAAATAAATATAATAATTTAAAATTATTCACTTTACTCAAATGTCTTTATATAAAAATCTTTTCCAAAATTCACCATAACTTTAATACAAAAATACTTTTACAAAATCATATAAAATATTTCTTTTAGTGGAAAACATGGCAGAACACCTAAACCATCAATTCTAATAACCTTTCGGCTCTCTTTAATCCATACGACTGCCAATTTCCGAGAGCCAAGCTCCACCGAGCTACTAGCTGCAGTCAACCACTTATTCTAATATTTATTAGCGGTTCCCGAGAGCTCAGCATCCGCCTAGCTACCACCTATAATAAATAATCACTTATATCACGCCCCAGAGGTAAGCATCAACTGAGCTATTCAATATACCCCGCTCGAGAGAACACTCTCAACCGAGTTAATCACATATTCATATTCTCGAAATCTTAACCAGTGCGCACGTGATCCTAGTGACACCCACTAGGTAGGACATTCTATCAACCTCTCCAAATTAATTTAAATTGTAAATAAATAAATTAAATTAATTAATTAAATAAATAAACTAAAAAATTAAATAAACTAAATAAATAAATAAAGCAGAATGAAATAATTTCATTTAAAGCATTCTTTCAATGCTATTCAAAATAAATAAAGAAATAATCACGCATATAAGAATATTAAATAATTTCATAAGTAAATTCAAATAATCAACTACTTTACTTTTTTAAGCATGTAAAAATATAATTTAAATCTTCACAACACACATTCCATAAAATTAACTCACAGGTTGAGTGTGTTTGGCGACACGTCCTCTGTTGCCCAAGTGCTACAGCTCTTGTCCTGGAGTTCTCTAAAATAAAAATATTTATTTAAAATATGCTTATTTGATAAAACAAGTAAATTAATAAAAAATCTCAGAAATTATAAAATCATGGAATGGATGAGACCGACTCGATCTACAATACAATACTATACCAATTTGAAACCCAGCCTATACCTATACTGATGTCACGTTTTATGAAAAAATCTATTGAAAATTTGGCAGAGCCTCCCTTGTAAAACAAATATCTCTCTACTAAAAATAGAGTCATTACTGCACAAAACGACACTTCTAAAATATCCACAATATCACATCTCGGGTTGGGCCCCTAAACTACAATTCATGTGCAACCGAGAGTCAACATCATAAAAATATATAATAATTAAATAATTTTCTCAAATCACCACAATATATCATATAAATATTAGAGAATTTTATTTTCCAATTAAATAATAAAATTTCAGTTCACAAATAATAGTTGCTAATAAAATCCATTAATAGCATAAAATTCCCATTATACAATTAAATTAGCATAAATTATTAATAATTATTAAAATCACTTATTAATATCATAAAAATAATAAAATGTTCATTTAAGCTTAAAAATAATAAATAAGTTTATTCTTCATATATTTTCCGAAAATTATCACTAATTAGCAATTAATTGGAAATAACTATAAAAAATTATTTTTCATACTTCTAATAATAAAAATAGTCTAAAATGGAATAATTAGGAATAATTTTAATTAAAATCAAATAATTTACTAATTTCCAATAATTTTTCAAAAATACATATTTATACATAACCTATAAAAATTCATATTTAAAATTCTATAAAGAATTTCACAAAACTTCCTTCAATCTACATAATTTATAGGATTTAATAAAAATATAAAAATTACCCGAGCTCGAAACAGTGCCATGAACAGTAACCGAGGCTTGGAAATTTTAAAATTTTCAGAAAAATAAATAAAAATCATTAATGGATAGCTCACAACCTCTACATCAAATAATCCCAAAGCACCTATATCTAAGAAAATCATATCCAAGCTCAATTTAACAATTTAACTAAAAATATCCAAAATTGAATTTCTACAAATCGAAGTGCTTACTGGAGTTGGAGCTTAAAATTGATAGTGGACTTTTGAAGCCCAAAGGATAAGGAATGTTTTGAGACCAACGGCAAGGGTTGGGGTGGCCGGAGTCGACATCGATGGCTCTTCCTCAATTCGGCCAAGAAGAAAATAAGACGAGGGAGAAGAAATGGTGATAATCGGTAAGAAGAAGGAAGCAACCGATGATGAATGGTGGCTGTTGGTGGTGACAGCGGCAGCTGGAGGGGCTGATGGTGGTGATGGCAGTGGCATTGGCAAGGAAAAGAAGAAGAAGAAAAAGAAAAAGTCTATAGGGAGAGAGAAAATTTTTTTTACCAAAATATCTCCCACTTATTCTCTCAACCATATAATATACACATTATATATAAGTAATACTTAATTAACAATTTACTAAAATACCCATTAACACACTTTTATGAAATAATAATTAAAACATTTAATCACAATATCTCTGTGTAATTAATAAATTTTGTTAACAATACATTTAACACTAATTAAATAAAATTATAATTAAAACTCAATAATCCACATTTAATATTAATAATTAAAATTTTGAGTCTTTACATGTACCATCGGTTTTGGACAAGGGAGGAGCACTTGCCATGGGTGTTGTATACGGTTTGGCATGGCTCATATTGGTGCTCTCTAAGAGATCAACAACATATTTCAGTTTAGTGAGTAGGAGACTGGACTTAGTTCGAACAACTTCTATGCCAAGGAAAAAGTGCAAATGTCCCAAATCACATACTGGAAAGGCATTTTGTAATTTGCCAACAAAGCTGTCAATCATAGCTTGAGATGTTCCTGTAATCACAATATCGTCAACATACACTAAGACAAATAATTTGTTATTGCCAGCATTGAGAAAGAAGAGAGAGGTGTTGGCTACAGAATTTTGAAAGCCAAGAGTTAGCAGAAAATTGCTAAGTTTGAGATACCAACTCTAAGGTGCCTGCTTCAGGCCATAGAGGGAGCGGTGAAGTTTGTAGACATAGTCAGGCTTATTTTTGTCTTAAAAGCCAATAGGTTGGCACATGTAAATATCCATATCAATATGACCATGCAAAAATGCATTAGAAATATCAAGTTGGCGTAACAACCAATTAAATTGAACAGCAAGTGTAAGAATGGTGTGAACTATATTGGCCTTCACAACATGACTGAAAGTATCAGTATAGTCAATGCCAGGCTTTTCGTGATAACCCTTTGCAACTAACCTAGCTTTGTATCTGGAAATTGATCCATTTGCATTGCATTTAATCTCGAACACCCACTTGTTCCCACAATATTGACATCTTGAGGTTTAGGTACTAGACTCCATGTTCCATTTTTGTGTAAAGCTTGCAATTCCTCAATCATAGCCTGCCGCCAAATATAATATTTGAAGCATGGGTAAAGGTTATTGGTTTAGTTTGGGTGTAGTCGATGTGAGGTATTGGTAGTGGGTGAAAAATGACATGGTTGGCTTGGCGACATTGCATGGTTTTATCCTGAAGGACCATGGGATGAGTCATGTTGGGTGCAGGTTATAGAGGTGGGAATGTGGAGGGGGTAAGAGGCGAATATTGGCTAAAGTTGACAACCAAGGGAATGGATGGAGGCGAGGTTGTTTCAGGTGGTATAGTTGGTGTGGATGGATTTGTGAAGGACGATGAAGGAGGATTAGGTTGGAGAAGGGAGGATTGAGTTGTTGAGCTAGGGAGGAGAGAGAAGTAGAGTTTGAGATAGGGTGAGAAACATTACCTAGAGAGAGAGATGGTAGATTATGATGAGTTACCATGAACCAAGGAGAAGTGTTGTGATCATCTAGGACTTTATCCTGTAAAACAGATTGAGTTTTATATGGAAAAAAGGATTCATTAAACTTCAGGCGACAAGAGATATATATTTTTCCCGAAGAGATATCTAAACACCTATAACCATAATGAATTAGGGAAAGTCCTAAATTGACACAACAACTTGTGCGAAAAGAGAATTTGTGTTTTTGGTATACACGAAGTAAAGAGAACACAACACATTCGAAAATTTTGAATTGGTGGTATTTTGGTTGTGTATGGAAGAGTGAAAAATGTGGACTATCATTTTTTAAAATTTTTATTGGTAAGGAGTTGATAAGTAAAATAGCTGAATCAAAGGCAAAGTGCCAAAATTTGAGAGGGGTAGTAGCGTGAGAGAGCAATGTAAGGCCTGTGTCAACGACATGTCGAATCTTGCTTTCCGCCACCCTATTTTGTTCATGGGTATGGGGACATGCAAGACGATGAATAATGCCCTGAGTCTTAAGATAATTGTTTAAAATGCGGTATTCACCACCCCAATCAGATTGTACACTTTTTATTTTTAGATTAAATTGAGTTTTCATTTATTTTTGAAAAAGTTTAAAAATAGTTGTTAATTCACTTCGATTTTTAATGAGAAAATACCATGCATATTTGGTATATTCATCAATAAACAAAATGAAATAATGATGTCTATTAGAGGAGATATGAGGAGAGGGTCCCCAAATATCTGAATACACTAATTCAAATAGAGAACTACTATGATGTTCAAGGTAAAGGAAATTTAGAAAATATGACATGAAGAAGAACAAATGTCCTTTCTAAATTTGGATGAACAAGATAATTTAAATGTAGAAACAATTTTTTTTGTGGTTTGGAGATTGGCATGTCTAAGCTGAGAATGCCAAACTTCAAAGGCTGCAATGACAGAGATCGAATTAACTTAAAATCTTAAGGATCTTGGTAACTGATATAATCCATCGCTACTCTCTCCTTTGAGTAGTATTTCATGTGTGCCCTGATCCTTAACAAAAAAATAAGAAGGGTGAAACTAAAAAAAACAATGATTATCATTAGTGAATTTATGAACAGATAAAATTCATTTTTGAATTTGTGGGACATGAAAAATATGTTTAAGATTAAAAGATCGATTGAAATAGTGAATTGTAGAAGAGGCAGTGTGAAGAATTGGCAAACCTTGCCCATTAGTAACATCGAGTTATTCCTGGCCTTGATAATCATTAGTGATGGAGAGTCCGGAGATGTCTGGCATTACATGATGGGATGTGCCAGTGTCAGCATACCATGGCAAAGCTGCAGCCGATGAAGAAGCAGGGGAGGATACCATATGTGCTTGCGGTAAGTTTCTGGAGTACTGATTGAAATAGGTGGACTGTTGCCTGGAGTGGTACAGTTTTTGGCATCTATCACCAGTGTGGCTTTGCAAACCATAAATCTGGCAACGAACTCTTGCCGGAGAAAAATTATTGTTGGTGCGGATAGAGAATGAAGGATCAATCAGTTTTGGTGTGGGTAGCAGTGGTGCTTTGTTAACAAGATTGGCAATCAGATGTTCTTGTGAACTTTTGAGAAGGATTTCAAGGGCAACAAGTTGGCCATGTAATTCATGAAAGGAGACAGGCTCAGTTTGAAGATTTAAGGCAGTGATAATAGGATGAAAATCACTACCGATATTTCGATAGATAACAACATTAAATTCAATTGGGGAAAGAGCTCTTCCAGCAACTTCCAACTCATCAGCAATGGCTTTTACTCTTTGAAGGTATTGAGAGACAGGAAAATCGTTTTTCTTGAATTCCTGAAGATCAATATGGAGTTGTAGTTGACAGTTTTGGCAAATGGATCCAAAAGCTTTATTAAGAGCAGTCCAAAACTTGATAAGATGATTTGAGACCAATTATGTAGGGAAATATATCTTCAGAGAGGGAAGAAAGAATCCAAAACTAAACCCTAAATAAACTCCTAATAAAAATAGGTAAAATTACTAAAATAGAAAAACAGCATTTTGAAGGCCCAAACGTGCGAATCTGGCCAAAATCCATAGGGCATCATAAGTAAAGCTAGTGACTTTGAATCAGTGGCCCATTTCCACCCAAAATAGCCACTGAAAACACCGAAATCCGACACTCGAAACTTTGATTTAATTACGAAACTGCCACTACCGAACTTTGTCCAATTTGTCTAAGAACTTCAAAGCTTGCTCTTGCACCACATCACTAGTTTATATATAGATGAATGTAGCAAGTTGAATATTATATATATATATAAACTGGTGCATGAATTTGGACATTGCAAGATAGCTTTTCTTTATAAATGGTGGCATAGTCCTTTACCATTCGTTAACAATTAGAAAAGCGTGAGAAAAAGAATGGAGATTTCGGATAGGTTTGTTTGGGTATTGGAATCAGAACTTGACTCTGGTGATAGATTAATTCGGTGATAGAGAGTACGTACCTTCTTTCTTTTTTCCCATTCATAGGAGGCAAAAGCCAAAAAACAAGAAACAATGTTAATCTATCACCAGAGAATATAAACATATATGAAACATATATGAGGTGTTAAGCGAGAGAATGCAGTGCCCTTCCAATTTTCTGTAAGGTTATCTCCAACACAATATAAAAATATAGCAAATAAATTTCATTTCAAAATACAATTCCTATAGTAGTCCATCTATATATATATATATATATATATAATATTGAACTTAAAAGTCATTAAGTTCAAAATTTGACAAGTATCTATTTTTATATTTGAGTATTCGCTCTAAAAGCTAATGTGTCAAATTCTTAAAATCCTAATTTTTATTAAAAATAAAATATTAATTATAATTTTTAGTATTATTATTTTTTAACTAAAACTCTATTATATATATTTCAATACTATTCAAATTCTAAAAGTTTTTATATAATACTAATTTTCTCTTTCAACCAAATCTTTCAAGGTTCTTGCTCTTTGTTATTTTGTACTTTTCATGTATATTTGTTTATTTATCACTTGTCAATATTTAGAACCACTTATAATTTTTTTAAGAGAACCATTTACAAATTTAATTAAAAAGTAACCATTATATGTCTTTTTTATAACAAATATTGCCCTCTTTTAAACTCACCGATAATTTTTTTTTCCTTTATTTGTATTTTTCAGTCAGTTCTCTAGTAATATTTGGAGAGTAACAATTTCAATTTGATTTTTTAAGGTTCTAGGAGTGACAGAGGTCCAACTACAAATATAAAAATTGTTGCAAAATTAAAGATAGCCATAACTGTAAGTTGTTGCATTTATATGCCCATATTCATCACTAAATTTTATAATAAAAGAAAACATTTATCAAGGTAACCAGACAATAGAAATTAAATTTTAACCAATTTGAGGGGCAATTTAAAAAATCTAACTCAACATGTAACTAAATATGCATTTTTGAAATTATTTAATTCTTATAAAATTATAATTAATAAACCATTTTCATTCAATATAAGTAAATATATGTTTATAAAAAAATTGTATTATATTTTCTTTTTGTGCCAAATAAACATTATATATATTAATTTGATAGCAAAATTAAATTTATTTTTTTTATTAATATTATGATAATTCAATGGATAGAAGATGGATGAAGCTCAAAGATAAATTTTCAACTACATATATTCAAGGGATAAGAAATCTTTTATATTCCGCAAAATCTTGTGTTGACTCCATTGGTTGTATCCTTAAAAATTTAATAGAAGTTAAACAAGATATTTTTTAATGGGAAATATTAAATACAAAATAATTGAAAACAATCCACGCAATAGGTGTGTTTACGACTAGTTTTACTTTAATCCATTACTCCATTTTTAACTTCAAAAAAAAATTCTCCAATTGTTTCCTTTCATATCTTTATATTATTTAAATATTTTATGCATTACACTCATATTCATATATATTTTACATATTCAGCTAATAAAATATATTTTATTATTTAATAATTTTATAAATAAATAATAAATAATCATTTTTGCTAATTATAATATAAATTTATTATTTATATATTAACCAAAACTAAATTATAAATCAATATTAAATTGATATAATTAATAATAAAATAGCACAACTAAAAAAATTAGTATTAATTTTAATCCAAAAATTTTTCAAAGCTCTAAATGACAAATTATTTTGCATAATATTTGACTGTATATATTTTTTGCTAATTATATGTATTTTTATAATAATTTCTAAGTTAAAAAAGTTAATTCAATATAAGAAAAACGTCTAAATTATATATTTAAAAGTTAATGGACCTATCTGAAAAAATAACAGTTAGATTTGCCATGGGACTACAGTCTCACAACAAATTTGTTTTGGGACTGCAGTCTCAGGGCGTTTTGCCGACAAGGAGAGTATTTTAGGGCATTTTCATTCATAACGTCAAAACGTAACAAATTTCACTTTAAAATGCAGTTTTTAGAGTTATTTTATTCTAAATATTCTAATCTATTATTCTATTTTTAATTCTAAAAAGAATATTTTTAAAATTTTTTTATATTTCATTTTATATTATTTGTATATTTGACACATCTCATCCTAATTTATAATTATATTACATATTCATCCAGTAAAAATATTTTTTATTATTTAATACTTTCATAAATAAATAACAGGAATAATTTTTTGCTAATTATAAGATAAATTTATTATCTATATATTAATTAAAAATAAATTCTATACAAAATTAGATATCAAATATTAAATTGAATAATTAATACTAAAAGAGTGCAAGTAAAAAGTTAGCACTAATTTTGATCTAAAAATATTTCAAAGCTTTACATTACAAATTTTTCATAATATTTGATTATATATTTATTTTTTGCTAATTATATGTATTTTTATAATAATTTTTAAGTTAAACAAATCAATTCAAAATAAAAAATGATCTAAATTGTATATTTAAGAAATTGAAGGACCTATTAGAAAAAAAAAAAAACAAGAGTCAGATTTGCCGTCGACGTTTCGCCGTAAAATACACGCTCAATGCCCCCAACCCACTGCAGGACCAGAAATAGAGTGGGTTGGGGATGTCCTAGATAAGCACTTAGGTTCTTAGAAAGGAACCGAGTGTCCGTTGAGCATCCAAGTTAGCCAAGTGATCAGGGTAACGGTGTCCCTCGCGATGGATACGATGGAATTCCACCTGCCAATCTCCATTTCTAAGCTGCGGATTTCCTGTAACAGAGCTTGGCTCTGCAAGGGAAAAGCGGAACCATAGCTTAGTATATCAACCAAACACTTATTATCAACCTCCATACTTTTTCTATATCCAAGATCACAAGCAATTCTCAAACCATGGACAATCCCAATCTCTCTGCACCTAGTACTCCGCAGGAATACGTTATTTAGATTAATTAGGGAAGGTCACAATTAATAATAAAAGCTATGAAACAAATAAAAGCTATGAAACAATATTAAACAAGGATACATCAGAAATGCATCATTCTTCGCAGTGGCAGAAGCTATTTCCCAGCAAAGAAAGATACCAGGCTAAAAACAATGATAAAAATGAAAGCAAGATGACATGAATAGAAATTAAGTGCCAAATTTACATAACATTCGAAATCGAGAAGTGAAGAAAACTTTGAAGTACTTTACAGCACTAAAGCCAGTTCTATAGTTAATCCAAATGCAACTGAATCCTTTTCACTCCATTGTTTTTATCGTCACACTAATTCAAACGCCCTGATTTTTATTCATAGAGATTTGCAGGCAATCGTGGTTTGTGATGAAATATGATAAAAAAAAAAAAATGGTTATCCCACATTGGAAAGAAGAGAAGGAAGGAGGGAGGGAGTTGGTTATAAATTAAACTCTTTGTTTCCTTTGTTTAATGTGTCAATCACCACTTGTATTTGGTGTACCATTAAAAGCTATTAGCTATACTAGTAGAGAATTTAAAGGGAAATTCTCTTAGGTGTATACTTGAGCTTTTGAGTGTGAATGAGAGTTAAATATTTTGTAATGTGGTTTTCACATAGCAAATATTTTTCTCTTGGTTGTCTATTTTTGTTCAAGTTGTGATCTAAAGGAGTGAAGGTATTTGTTGGATTGTAAGGGATTTAATTTGACCAACAATTGGTATCAGAGCCAATGGTTCGGTAACAAGCTTGAAAGCAGTGTAGGAATTTATTTAAAATTCTTAGTATGCTCTGTGGTTGCAGCCTTATCCGATCTTCCACATCATAAAAGATTTTTTAGAAATTCTTGTGATCCAACTAGAGATCCTTTAAATGCGGTATTATGTTTACTGAGTGTGGTATTGTGTAAGTAAGTGCAGCTAAGAAAGTTTTATCACAAAGGCTATAAT
>CATIWM010334472.1:0-11831 GCA_949671775.1 Mallotus repandus | reverse complement strand
AGGCATAAAAGCAACAAAAAATAACAAAAACACAATAAAATCAATAAAAATACTAAATATACAGAATAAAAATAATAAAAATGATAAAAATGTTATTTTTACCATAAAAACATCTACTTTATAATAAAAATGACAACTTTATAAAAAAAAGGCATAAAAGCGATAAAAATAGCAAAAATGCGATGAAAAAATAAAAATAAATAAAAATGCAGAAAAAGCCTTAAAAATAAATAAAAAGACATAATAAAATAATGAAAATTATAAAAGTGTCATTTTTACCATAAAAGCATTAACTTTATGATAATAAAGGCAAAATTACCAAAAAATGCATAAAAGCGACGAAAATAGCTAAAATGCAATGAAAACAATAGAAATAAATAAAAATACAGAATAAAATAATAAAAATGATAAAAGCGTCATTTTTACCATAAAACATTAACTTTATGATAAAAATGCCAAATTTACCACAAATAGCACAAATACAATAAAAAATAATAAAAATGCAATAAAATGAAAAATGCAGAAATACTAATAAAAACCAATAAAAATACAGCAGTAAAAATAATAAATTAAAATGATGCAAAAACAATAATAAACATGCTAACTTTACACCAAAATACCCATTTTTTATATAAATGGAAAAATTATGCAAAAATGGTGGAAAAATGCAAAAATGAATGCAAACATCTTGAAATCACCTGAACTTCCCACTACTTCATCATATCTTATGTCCAAACCTCAAAATCACCACAAAAATCACAATTTTACCAATAAAATAAATAAAAATGTAAAAAATGATAAAAAATGATAGAATTGAGATGGAGGTGATAAAAATGCTATTTTTAATTAAAAATAATTGAAAAATTCTTAGAGGGACTGGGTTGTTACTCTTGATGCATGCTTTGACTTAGAACGAGCTCAGTTTGAATTTAATGGTCTAAATCCTAAGACAAATATAAAAGAAAAAATGATTTTGGTTCAGTGTTTGGTGTAAGTGGGTCTCCAAATGCTTTAGGAGTGATAGGAGTGAGAAAATCCCCAAAATTAGTAGCCTTTTCTCTCTCTAGACGTCTGCTTAGAAAAATATGCTAAAATCCTCTCCAATTGAGGAAAATTTATATTTTTGTCAATCATGCCCGAGGACCCATGAGCTTTGGTTCAAGACCCACACTCTTAGGTGAGAATAAATTTTTTTTTACCACGAGCTTGGGTTAAAAACCCACACTTATGGGTCATCAACCCAAACTTGTGGGTTGACCCGTCCCCATGGGCTTTTTCCCCTATTTTTTTGTTCTTTTTGGCCCAACTTGGTTCTTTTTGAGATTTTTGTTTCCTTTTGGTATTTTTTTTAAATTTTTTTGGGGTTTCTTTCGGGTTTCTTCTCAATCTAAGAATGCTCAAGAAAACTTCTGAAGGAGTTTTCCCCCTGTCTAACTGACATGAATCCTTTATCATTAGATTTTTAGGGGACAGTCGAAATAAGCTAGAACTTATTTGCAAGCCAAGAACATGAAGAAAATCAAGGAACTCAAATGTCAGATCTAATCCCGATCAATGTCCCGACTCGAACATTGCTTGGGACAATGAAGTCCCGACTGAGATCAATTCTTTTCATTTTTAAAGTTTGGGAGAAAACTAATCTCGATCCATATCCTGACCGGGATATCAATCGGGACAAGGCAGTCCCGATTATGACCAAATGAAGATGACCGAGACCTAAATGCTGAATTTGTTTGAAGAATGGTAGAACTCATCTCGATCGATGTCCCAATTAGGATTGTGCCCAGAACTGAAGCAGAAATTCAAATGTAATAGCTATAATCACTAATTTGCTAAGCATCTTGACCAGGACTGATGATATCCCGACCGGGACCGACCTAATCACAACACAAGACATTAAATTTCATTCAAATGAAGTTTGAAATTATTGGGAATGAAATTATTACTTCCAACAGCTATAATTGAATTGCTAAAGTATTTAAACTACCTCTGAAATTCATTTTAAGGTTAAGAGCATTGATTATTATTCTATTTCTCTTAAGCATTCAATTAAGCTCTCAAATTCTCTTTAAAATTATTTTGTATTTGAACAACTCTTGTGAGTGTTGGGTGACAGTTAGAATAGATATTCTTGTTCTTCTACTTTTTAGGGATTAAGAAAAGGGAAGTGAGGTTCTATTCTAATTATGAAAAGGTTGAAATGTTTGTCTATTGAAACACTTGGGAATTTGGTTTGAAGAGTGATCCTAAACTCTTAATTGTAAGGTTTGAGTTAAGCTTAAAACTCAAGGTTGTAAAAATCAATCTACGGGAATAGATTATGGTGGTTCAAAATCCTAACTTAGGGATAAGTTTGGTGGAGATGTAGGATTGTTGAGAATTCGAACTCCTTAAATTCTTTTGTTCATTGTTGTTCTTTCTCAATTCTATTTTAATTCCTACTTAATTCTTGTAATTTTCTTCAAATCTCTTATTAGCTCTATTCACCCCCCCCCCCCCCCCCTTTTAAGGCTCTTTCAATTGTTATCAAAGCTTAAATTCTAGGAACTTAATTACTAGAAGTCAAGATCATGAGGAGTAAATCTTAAAAGTTCTCTTGACTTAAACTATTCTTTGATGGAAGTGACTACCCACATTGGAAATTTAAAATGGAGCTTTATCTAAATAGTGATCCAATAAAATTGTGGGATGCCATCTTAGATGGTTGGGAACCTCCTAAGGTCGAAATCGATTATATGACAATGGTTATTAAAAGAAATCAATGGAATCAAAATTAAAAGAGAGAGAATCATAAAAAAAAGAGCAATGATCACATTACTCTTTTTCATATCAAGAGAATAAGGTGGCAAAGTTCAACATTGCCAATTCCCAAAAGAGGTATGGGAAACACTTAAGAATCATTATGAAGGTAATATGTAAGTGAGGAGTAAGAAGGTTCAACTCAATATGTATGAGTATGAACTCTTCAAAATAAAGCCTCATAAGTCAATAACGGAGATGACAAACCGTCTAAATGCTCTTCTCACACCCTCAAGAAACTTGGAAAATATTTTTCCAAGGAAGAAGTTAACAACATAATTCTAAGAATCCTACCTAAGAAGGATTGGGAATCTAGAATTACTTCAATTGAGGAAGCACAAGACCTCTCAACCAATGTGCTCAGTGGAAAGCTTTTTACATATGAGCTTATAATAAAATAAAGAGGAGATGAGTAAGAAGAGAAGGAAGAGAAGAAAAAGAGCATAGCATTAAAGGTTTCACAAGAAAATAGCGAAGATGAAAATCTTAAAGATTCTAGTGATAAAGATAGTGACATTACCATGCTTACAAGGAACTTCAAGAAATTCTAGAGAAAGCAAAATTCCTCAAGAACAAAAGACTTCAATAAGAAGTATAAGTCAAGAAGAGTAAAGAGGTTACTTACTATGAATGCAAGAAACCAGGTCACATTAGAAGTGAATGCCCCAAGCTTAAATTTAAGAACAAGGGAGAAAAGGATAGGAAGAAGGCCTTCAAAGCTTCATAGGATGACTCCTCCAAATCAAAGAAGGAAGAAGAGTAATAAGAAGTGGCCAACCTGGGCTTCATGGCTCTTGAAGACGAAAATAAGGTACCATCTACTTCTTATTTTTCTTATGATGATGAACATTGTGATGATTATGATGATGATGAGAGCTCTATTGTGAGCAAACTCTTGCTTTAATGTAAAAGCTTGCTCTCTAGGAAGAAGCTTTATAAACATGAGCTATCTAACTTAATCAAGGAATTTGAAAGCTTAAAATTTTATTTTTCTAATATTGTTAAATCAAATGAAAAACTTGCAAGTGATTTGAAATATTATAGTTCCTTAGAAGACCAACTTAAGAAAGCAAGTGATGAAAATTATAAGCTTTCTAAAGAAGTCTTAGAGTTAAAGGATTTCATTTTTAAATTCAAAAAGAGAAAGGAAACTTTAAATAATCTTCTTGATTCCCAGAAATTCTATGGGGATACTCATGGAATTGGATATAAAAGTGGAATGCCTTCTTCCTCATCATCATCACACATTAATTTTGTTAAAGCTTCATGTGACTCCAATCCTTCTTCCTTTTAATCAATTGAGAGTCAAGCTTTCAAAACTAATATGTCTCATGTGTCAAATGATAAGAACAAGTCTCATAAGACTCAACCTTCTTTGACACAAAGAGCTAAGGCTTAAGTTAAAAAGCCTCAACCTAAACATGGTTATATGTACACTAGACACAACACTCCTAAGCATGTTACACAAACCTATCAAAATACACATTGCCATTGCTAATATATGTCTCACTCTCCTCCTATGACAAAAAAGAATTTTAAAAAGCACACACAACCAAAACACAAAAGCCATGTTTCATATACTAGGAAATCATACCCTATTAGAAGAAATAAATTTGCCAATATTGAATGCTTTTATTGCATGACCAAAGGTCACTTTAGCAATGTATGCTTCTACAGAAGACTACATTTAAAATTTCTTCCTTTGGATTATTATTAGACTAACCAACCTAGACTAGCAAAGGTTTGGGTTCAAAAGAATGTTTAAATTTTGTTATGTAGGTGTGCTTGAAGTCCACAAAAGTAAAAAGCAAGTGGTACCTTGATAGTGGATGTTCAAGGCACATGATGGGAGACAAGGAGCAATTCAACAAGCTTAATGCTAAGGATGGAGGACATGTCACATTCGGGGATTATGCCAAAGGAAAGATAGTAGGGATTGGAGAAATAAATCCTTATCCATTCATCATGTATTGCTTATTGATGGTCTTAAACATAATTTGCTAACTATAAGTCAATTGTGTGACATGGGAAACAAAGTCACTTTCTATTCTAGAAATTGCTTTGTTAGTAGTCTAGATGAAGATAAAATAATTTTTAGTGGTGAAAGAGTAGATGATGTCTATTTATTAACTTGAAAAAAGTTGATAACAAAGACATCAAATGCTTAATGTCTATTTCCCATGACATATGGACATGGCATTGAAGGTTAGGACATGCAAATTTTCAGCTTTTGGATGATCTTTATAAGCATGAACTTATGGTTGGGTTACCCAAACCAAATTCACCAAGGATAAGCTTTATGATGCTTGTTAAAAAGGAAAGCAATCTAAATCTTCCTTTAAGCTCAAGAATGTAGTTTTTACTTCTAGGCCACTTGAACTTATTCATATGGATTTGTTTAGACCAACTAGAGTTACTAGTTTAGGTGGAATGCACTATACATATATGTTGGTTGATGACTACTCTAGATAAACTTGGGTATGTTTTCTTGCTCATAAGAATGATGCATTTAAAGCCTTTGAAAGTTTTTCTAAAAGAGTTCAAAAAGAAAAAGGTTTTTATATTTCATCTATAAGAAGTGATCATGGAATTGAATTTGGGAATGAATTCTTTAAAACCTTTTGCAATGAAAATGGTACACATACTTTTTCCTCTCCTAAAACTTCTCAATAAAATGGGGTAGTTGAAAGGAAAAATAGAACTCCAGTAGAAATGGCAAGAACTATGCTTCATGAGTATGACTTACCCAGCTATTAACACCTTTTGCTATATAGCTAATAGAGTGTTTAAAAGACCAATTTTAAATAAATCTCCTTATGAGCTTTGGAACAATAGAAAACTAAAAATTTCATATTTTAGAGTATTTAGATACAAGTGGTTTATATTAAACACTAAGGACAATCTTAGGAAATTTGACTTTAAAGCCAATGAAGGAATTTTCCTAGGCTATTCTACCTCTAGAAAAGCATATAGAGTCTTTAATAAAAGAACTCTTGTAGTTTAAGAGTCCATGCATATTATTTTTTATGAATCTGACTCACTTGATCCTAGAAAGGATGTGTGTAGTGTTGATGATAATGCATATGAGATTAAGGATACAAACATTCAAAAAGAGATTGCTAGCAAACCTTTGGAGCTTGTAGATCCTAGTAAGGAGGAAAATAAGAAGACACCTCAACCTACCTTAAAGGATAATTTTCCAAAGGATTGGCAATTCAAAAAGGCTCATCCTCAAGATCTTATCAGTAGTGACACTACCAAGGGAGTAACTACTAGATCTCAACTCAAATCTATTGCTAACTTAGCCTTCATTTCTCAAATTAAACCCAAAATATTGATGATGCTTTGTGTGATGAATTTTGGGTCCTTGCTGTGCAAGAAGAGTTAAATCAATTTGAGAGCAATAAGGTTTGGACCTTGGTTCCTAGACCTAAACATCATCCTATTATAGGCACCAAATAGGTGTTTAGAAATAAGATGAATGAACAAGGTGTCATAACTAGGAAAAAAATAGGCTAGCAACTAAAGATTAGAATTACGAGGAAGGTATTGATTATGATGAAACCTTTACCCCCATTACAAGGTTAGAAGCTATTAGAATGCTACTTGCATTTGCCTTATACATGGATTTTAAACTTTTTCAAATGGATGTTAAAAGTGCATTTCTAAATGGTTTTATTGAAGAGGAGGTATAAGTAGAGCAACCTCCGGGTTTTGAAAGTTTTCATTTTCCTAATCATGTATTTAAACTCTTAAATGCTTTGTATGGATTAAAACAAGCTACAAGAGCTTGGTATGAAAGATTGAGCAACTTCTTGTTAGAGAAAGGTTTCTCTAAAGGAAAAATTGACACAACTCTTTTCATAAATAAATCTAAACACAATTTACTTATTGTGCAAATATATGTTGATGATATTATTTTTAGTGCTACTAACCATTACTTGTGTGGGGAATTTTCTAAGCTAATGTAAGGAGAATTTGAGATGAGCATGATGGGTGAGCTTAAGTTCTTCCTTAGTTTACAAATCAAGCAAGGTAAAGATGGTATTTTCATTCATCAAACTAAGTATACAAGGGACATTCTCAAGAAGTTTGGCATGGATGGAATTAAATCAAGCAAAACTCCTTTGAGCACCACCAATAAACTTAATAAGGATGAGAATGAAAAACTGAATGATGAAAAGTGTTTTCGAGGTATGATCAGATCCCTTCTTTATTTTATTGCAAGTAGGCCGGATATTATATTTGCTACATGCTTGTGTGCTAGGTTTTAATCATGTCCTAAGGAGTCTCATTTGAATACAATCAAAAGAATTTTTAAGTATCTAAGTGGAAGTTTGCATTTAGGACTTTGGTATCCTAGGAGTTCAACCTTTAACTTGATTAGTTATTCAGATGACAACTTTGCCAATAGTTTATTAGATAGAAAAAGCACTTCTAGAACTTGCCAATTCTTAGGACAATATTTAGTTTCTTGGTTTAGCAAAAAAATAAGTTTTAGTTGCCTTGTCTATTGCTGAAGCAGAATATGTTGCGGCTAACTATTATTGCTCACAAGTATTGTGGCAAAAACAATAACTTACGGACTATAGCATTAAACTTGATCACATTCCTATTAAATATGAAAATACAAGTGCTATAAACCTTAGCAAGAATCCCATTCAACACTCTAGAACCAAGCATATAGACATTAGAATCATTTCTTGCATGATCATGTACAAATTGGTGATATTCGCCTTGAATTTGTTGATACAATAATTAATTAGCGGATATTTTTACCAAGCCACTTTATGAAGAAAGATTGAATTTTATTAAGCATGAGCATGGTATGATAAATGGTACAAGTTTATCTTGATTATGTGTTAAATTGCTTAATTGATGGTTGAGATTTCTTGATTTCACAAATTCTTGTGAAATTATGTTGTTTGTGCAATGATGTTATGTTTGTTGATGAATTTCTTTTAACATATTGTTTTGATCTTTATTGTGTTTCATGATCAAATTTTTCATAAATTGCTATTTAATAATTAATTATTGAAATTATTTCAATAAATTAATTATTTAAATTCAGCATTTTAAATCTTATCTAATATTATTTTATATTGTTGACAATTATATATATATATATATATATATATATATATATGTTGAAATATTTTTGGTGGACATGTGTTATGACATGTTCATTGATTTCCTTTTTGATTAAAATTTTTTTTAATTCTTCCTATCTTGCTAATTAATGATTAATTATTGAATTTTAATTCAATTAATTAATTATTTTAATTTAGTAAAATAACTCCCTCTTTCCTCATTATTAAATGAGTATAGCCTTGATTCTCATTTAATATCTCTTTTTCTTCCAATTAATTTAAAATATTTGTGCATTTAATTCGTTAGGACTAAATTGCAACAAATTTTTGGACTTAATTGCAAATTTCTAAAAAATTTGAGGATAGCCTTGATTGAGACACTTGTTCAGCGTTTTAATTGTTCTTCCTGAACCAATCATGATCGATATCCTGATTGGGATACCACTCGGGACATTCATGTCTCGACTGGGACATCAATTTTAACAGGATCAGGAGAAACGAACCAATGCATTTATTTGGCACATCAATCCTTATCAGGAACAATTTTTGAGGCACTTTTTGACCAAAATTCAAATTTTTAATCACTCTCTCTTCCTATTTCAATTCTATTAATACTCTCTTATTCCCTATTTGTTTTTTTACTTCTTTTCACACAATTCTTATTCTCTACATCTTCTTCTTCTTCCCTTCTTCGAGGCAATTATTTTTCTTTTTCAACAACGGCTCTGAAGAAACCCACTAAGGTTCCTCATCCGTCCTCCTCCTCCTACTCAGGAAGATGATCCTCATGACCATTAGTTATCTTCTTTATATGTTTTATGTTTTGTGTTAGTTTGTCTTGTTATGCTTTATGTCTAATTTCTTTTAGTTCATGTTTAATTTATGTCTTTATTTTAAGTTTATGTTCAGTTTCATTTTAGTTTGTTTTCATTTTATATGTTGTGCTTTATTATGTCTTAGTTGATTTTTAGTTTATTCTCTACCTTTGTCTATTTTCATTAAGGCAAGTTTATTTTGATTAATCTTTTTGCATTTTGACAAAAAGGAGAGAAAATTGTTGAGTTTGAATTTTATTTTTTGTTGTTTAATTGCCATTTTTAATTTTTATTGTTTAATTGCCTATAACATTATAATTTGCTTATAACATTATTATCTTTGCAATTGGTATCATTCAATTTTCAATTGTTATATTTCTTTGATATCAAAAGGGGAGTATTATTAATTTTTTGGTACTTATCCATGCACACATTGAGAGGGAGTAAAATTCAAATGAATTTCATAACATCATACACACACTTGCATGATTATTTTTAGCAAACTCAAAATAAGTTTGTTAAAATAAAAAGGGGGAGATTGTTAACCTTTTGCAATAAACAATCTAGATTAACCCATATTTTGATCTTAACAAACCATATTTTGAGCAATTAATGTGTTTTCTTTAAATGTGTATAAGCTAGGACTTATTTGCAAGCCAAGAACATGAACAAAAACGAAGAATTTAAATATGGGATTTAATCCAGATCGAGACACTGCCTGGGATCGTGGAGTCCTGATCGGGACCAATTTTTTCATTTTTAAAGTTTGGGACAGAACCAATCTCGATCCACGTCCTGATTGGGATATCGATCGGGACAAGGCAATCTCGATCAGGATTAGATGAAGAAGATTGGGACCTAAATGTTGAATTTATTCGAAGAATGGTAGAACCCATCCCAATTGATATCTCAACCGGGATGGTGCCCGGGACTGAAGCATAAATTCAAACGTAACGGCTAATTTGTTAAGCATCCCGACCGGAACTGATGATATCCCGATCGGGACCAACCTAATCACAGTGCAAAACATCAAATTTCATTCAAATGAAGTTTGAAATTATTGGGAATGAAATTATTACTTCCAATAACTATAACTAAATTTCTCAAGTATTTAAACAACCTCTGAAATTCATTTCAAGTTTAAGAACATTGATTATTATTCTATTTCTCTTAAGCTATCATGACCCAAACCCGGGAGTCATGATCGGCGCTAGGGAACGGAAATTCACACGAATTCTAAACCCGTAGCAAGCCTTAAACACAAATAAACATTCAACAACACATAAAAATATCTTAGAATTAAAACTTTTAATAATATAACAAAAACTCCATACCATATAATAATAAAACATTTATACAAATATTCAAATACACATCTTCAGTCTAAAACAATATCACATACTACACAAGATATATTACTACTGCAGCGTCTAATAAAATACAAAAAAATATGACAGTTCAAAATTTACATAAGTCAGCCGGGAAGAAAGAGTCCAACGAAGATTACTACTAATAGAGGTCTGACGAGAAGAATCCTGAAAAATAATTGAGGGGGGTCAGACCTCACTGAGTGAATCATTATTATATATATGCATGTAACCTAATACATGTACACACAAGCATTAATAATAATATTTGTATATTTATATTTATATAAATATACATACAACCTACACAGATGTTTGAAAATATTTTTCAATATTTATTTTACTGGAGGATCGGAGCGTAACCCAAAAAATTCGGCAACCTCGATCTTTGAACCTCACTAGCCAATAACCTCACTTAAATACCAAAATATTTCTCTTTTCCAAATTTATAGTGGACTGGCCCCAAGACACAAAGTCAACCGAGCTCCCGCAATCTCACTGCTGGCATGACTGGCCCTGAGACACTAACTAAGTCAACCGAGCTCCAACAATTACACTCTCAACCACAATTCTCAATATTATAATTAAATCATCAATCAATAAAATCATTTCCTATCATCTAACGTACTATTGCGCAACAATCCTAGTGTAACCCACTAGGTGGCACGTTCTACAGCTATCCTCCAAAAATATTTATTTCGAGATAAGTAAATATTGCATGTTAAATAAAGTATTGAAATTTTATAAAATATGCACGGCATCCAAAATACGCAAATAATTATGGCATTAATTAATATATGTAAAACATGTATATATATAATAATGTGATAATAACAATAATTAAAATAAATGTAATATAACATATTGAAATTTGCATTTTTTTTAAAATATGGATGCCAATATTATATTCTACATGCCATGCATACATATAATAATAACTCACAGATATACGCTCCTCTACTCCGGTTTGGCTGGTCTGGTCCAAAAGGCCTAGCTTGCGGTGTAGCTAAAGGAAAATAATAATAAATAATTAATTAGAAATAAATTTCTAATTTTATACTTTAGATATTTCTAAAAAATGACTCAATCTAAGAAACGACTCGACTAAGACTCAAAACTTAAGACCGACCCGATGACACATTTTACGAGAAATCTACCAAAAATTTGGCAGAGTCTCCTTTGTAAGACGGACATCTCTCTACTAAAAGTAGAGTCGATCTTGCACGCAAACACAATTCAATTTCTCAGGTTGGGCCCCCGAACTACAATAATTGCCCAACCGAGAACCAACACAATTCTCAATCAATAAAATAATATAATAATTTCTCAAATCACGAAAATATCTCATAAAAATATTAAAACATATATTTTCAAAATACATGATAATATTCTATTTTTCAATAATATTTTGCTAATAAAATTCATAAATGGAATAAAATTCCATTTTACAATTAAATCAGCATAAATTGTAAATAATTATTGAAATCACTTATTATTATCATAAAAATAATAAAATACCCATTTAGTTTAAAAATAACAAATAAGTTTATTTTCCATATATTTTTTCTGAAAATTATCACTAATTAACAATTAATTGAAAATAATT
This sequence comes from Mallotus repandus, assembly GCA_949671775.1. NCBI lineage: Eukaryota > Viridiplantae > Streptophyta > Magnoliopsida > Malpighiales > Euphorbiaceae > Mallotus > Mallotus repandus. The sequence continues at coordinate 154 of CATIWM010334472.1, read as the reverse complement.
ATAAAAATTATTTTTCATACCTTTATTAATCAAAAATAGTCTAAAACTGAATAATTAACAACAATTTTAATTAAACTCAAATAATTTGCTAAATTCCATTAATTTTCCGGAATTTACTAATAATTAGCTAAAAATAGAAAATAATTCATAAAAA
>CATIWM010334340.1:0-13883 GCA_949671775.1 Mallotus repandus | reverse complement strand
TTATGAATTTGTGTTTATCACTGACATATTTGATAAGCTTGCTCAAAAGGCTTTAAGGCTTGTGAGGTACAACAATAAGCCAACAATTACTTCGAGGGAGATCTAGACTGCTGTGAAATTGGTATTGCCTGGTTAATTGGTCAAAAACCGGATGATTTCAATTAATGTGAACTTGTTGTTGCCTTTTAATTTTCTTTATTTTGGTTTCAATTTTTCTTTGACTTAATCATCAAGTCCTTCGCTTTACAATCAAACTTTCAGTTTTATAGATCGATTTGCAGCATTACAAACTCTCATAAAATTTAAGCAAATTGTTATAAACATGATTTGTCTCTATTTCTTAAAATCCACTTCTCAAACCATGCTGGATGGCGATTGTAGGGTTGGCCACTGCCCATTTTGGGCTTGGAATCAGACCACAACCGACACAGTTAAACTCAGAAATGGTCCCAAATTGATCCCGACTTGGAAGGAAGCCAATTTAAGGTCGGTTCATCCTTCAGTAGTACTAAAATTGGTGGTTCTGAATTTGAACCAATTGATTTTGGTTCCAAACTGTAAAATTAAAAAAGAAAACTTATCATTGAACTGATCGAATCGAGACGAAAAGTAAAAAATCAGATGATTTCAAACCGGTTCGAAATTGTACATTGGAATCGGTTCCTTTCAAATTGGCCCACAATTGAGGACAGCTGATTCCAGTCCTATTCCACTTAGGGGGCGTTTGATTCGTACTCCGAAATAGGAATCGGAATTGGAATCAAAATGAGAGAGAATGAAAATTTGAAGAATATGTTTAGTTTCACTAGGGAATGGTAATTAGAATAAAAATCAAATATCATTTAACAACTAAAATTTCTTTGATGAAAAAATATTTTCCAATTATTTTTTAATATATAAAAAATTAACATTATAATTATTTTTATATATTAAAATTAAAATTAAAATTATGTATTATAAAATATTTTTATAAAAATATTATTATTATTATTATTTTAAAAAAATTATAAAAATTATTTACTTTTAATAAATATTTTTATTCAAATATTTAATGCATTATTAATTTATATGTTTTATTTATAAATTTTAAAAAATAAATGTTAATATTTAAATATTTGACCAATTTATAATTAATTTGACTTGATTTCAAGGCAATCAAAAATCATTTCTTAGAAAAAAGAGCAGAATGATGATTCTCATTTATGGAGAAATCACATTATCATTCTCTTGTTAATTTTAGCCAAATAAACATAAGGAATCAGAATCGTCCATTCCGATTCCAATTCTGATTCTCACCATTAATTTTTATCAAACAAACGCACCCTTAGATGAAACCGTAAAGTCGATTTTGAACCTAAACAACCAATTCTTAAACTGTGGCCAACGCTAGGCGATTGCTCAGTGAATTCAACAAATGCCGCTACGCAAAAATAAATAGAAGGTGATATTTGTTGTGATTGTCCATTAAATTTCTCTACTAATATTATTGATAACTAAAAAGAATAAATATAATTTTGATTCATGTGATTTTAGCTTATGGTAAAATATTGAAGTATCACATTTCATATTTTGCTTTAGTATCTTATCAACTAATATAATCATTATTTTATAAAAAAATATTAATATAAGACTAAATTTCAATGATAAAATTATTCTATATTAGTAATTAATCACATGTTTCACATATAAAAAAAAAATTGTTGAGACTCATGATAGTAAATAAATTATTAAATATATATTTTAATATTATTATAATCACTATTATTATTATTATTATTATTATTTAATAAAATAAAATTTTAAAAAATAATAAATCTTTTATTTATTTATATAACAATTTAACATTACAAATTTAATATAGTAATAATTCATTGTAATTGCAATAAATCTTTTATTTAAAAAACTATATGATATTATTTCAATATTTTTATGATTAATATTTTTCTCAATTTTAAAATTAATTTTATATAAAAAAAATATTGTGGCCATATTAATCATAAGATACTAAAAAATCATTAGTATTTTCTTAATAAAAATTTAAAAATAATTAAAAGTTTAACAATTTTATATTACTACCTCATTAAACTTATACTAAATTACAATTTTAGTAAATTTTTTATTTACTTTGTTTTTTCAATATTTTTAATATTAGTACATTATTTACTGAAAAGTAATTTAATGTAATCTTTTAAATTTTACCTAATAATTAAATTTAAAAAATTAATTAATTTAATTTTAACTTAGTTATTAAATTTCAATAAAATGTCTAAAACCGACAATTATACATTTCTTATTTAACATAAATACTACTCTCAAACAAATCATATGCTTTGTTTTTTAAAATATGTTTATAGATAAAAATATTAATTCTTACTAAAATTTAATTTAACAAATTTTCAATAAGAGTATAGTTTTTTTTACTTACATGACAATCTAATTTTTTAACATCGCTAGAGTTATATTATAATATAATAATTTATTATAGTTTTAATAAATTTTCTATTTGAACAATTACACAATACTCTTTCAATATTTTTATTTAAATAATAATCTAATTTTACAAACTTTATAGAGTTATTATCTAATCTTTTTAAATTTTCTATTTAAACAATTATACAACAATCTTTTAATATTTTTAGGTTAATATTTTTTATAATTAATTATTTTATAGAATTTGTTAATTTTGATTTCAATTACTTACCTATTAAATTTAATTTAGTAAGACTTATAAAATTCTTATTATGTAATTTGATTTATATTAGATAAAATATAAGTAGACCTAATTAAAATAAAAACATATATTTTTAAAAATTACAACTAAAATTTTAATTAATTTAATTTTTATTATAGATAAGTAGAAGTTAACCTAATTGGAAACATATTTTTAATTAAATTAAAATTATATTATAATTAATTTAATTTTTATTTGAGATAAAATATAAGTTATCCTAATTAAATTAGAATTATATTTTAATTAATTTAATTTAATTTAATTTTTATTAGTAAATGACTAAATTATCCAATTTTTATGTAATAATGAGTAAAGACTTTTTTATAATTTTGTATGTTTCTCTTCTCCTTCATACATTTATATATAATTATAGATTATAGATTATAGATATAAATATAAATGGATAGATAGATATAATTTATTATCAATCTAATTAATTGGTTGTTTTTAGAATTATTATAAATTTATTTTAAAAAATATTTCTTTCTATTCATAATAAAATAAAAATACATCTAAATTTCATTTATTTAGATTCATCATAGTTAGTTGATGTTATAACCCGAATTTTTACAAATTATAAAAAAATATAATTTTTGAGACTTGCAGTGTTAATAAATATTTTATTAATATTAAGATGATTATTAGTGAAATTTAATTTAAATTTTGGTGTTGAATATTATTTTAATATTATTGACTTAGTATATTTTAATACACTTTTAAAAATGGTATAATGTGTAAATATATATGTGTATTTTAGAGGAAATACTAAAATTAGAGATATTTTATTTTTTTAACTTTTACTTTAAAAAAAAGGTACCAAAGGGGGATTGACACGTGGGTGTCCATCTCCACGGGATTTGGTCTGCAACGGAAAGATCAAGAAGAAAACAGCGGGCTTTCATAATTTTTTGTGGTAAATTTTCTTTTAGTCCTTGAACTTTTTATCTTCTTCATTTAACACTCAAACCAACTCCGATCGATCCCAAATTCGAACCATAGTTTCTTCTCATTCTCTTCTACTTTTCCGTAGCTTTTATTTTGCAAGAAAACGTTCAAAAGCGACCAGCAATTGAAGGAGATCAGTCGGCCTATTTTCATCATTTTCTACTGTTCCGACGGGTTTCAGGCAACAAGGTTGGTTTCTTTGCATTCCTCACATTACCAGGAGTCCGTAGCCACTAACCATGCATCAGATCTATACCCGTAGAATATTTGGCGAATATTTTTAGATATTTTTAATTATTTGTGAATTTAAGTTTTAATTTGATTTTTATTAGATATAGTTGCTTTGAGATTATTTGATCTAGAGGTTGTGATCTTGTTAAATATGATTTTTATTTATTTTTCTGAAAATTTCGAATTTTTCAAGTCTTGGGATACTGTTTATGGTACTGTTTATGGTATGTCCCGGGTTGGAAAAATTTTATATTTTTAATAAATTCTTTATTGTATTTTGAACAAGCTTTGTGAAGAAAAATTATTGAAATTATGTGTAGAATTTTTATTGTTAATTTTCGAAGGTTTATGTGAAAAATGAATTTTTTGAAAAATTAGTATAAATGAATAATTTTTATATTTTCGTTGAAATTATTGTTAATTATTATATTTTGGACAGTTTTTGAATGATGAATAGTATTAAAATAATTTTTATGAATTATTTCCTATTCTTAGCTAATTATTAGTAAATTCCGGAAAATTGTTGGAATTTAGCAAATTATTTGAGTTTAATTAAAATTATTGTTAATTATTCGGTTTTAGACTATTTTTTATTAATAAAGGTATGAAAAATAATTTTTATAATTATTTTCAATTAATTGTTAATTAGTGATAATTTTGGAAAAATATATATGAAAAATAAACTTATTTGTTATTTTTAAGTTAAATGAGTATTTTGTTATTTTTATGATATTAATAAGTGATTTCAATAATTATTTACAATTTATGCTTATTTAATTGTAAAATGGAATTTTATTTCATTTTTGAATTTTATTACCAAAATATTATTAAAAAAATAGAATATTATCATTTATTTGGAAAATAAATGTTTTTAATATTTTTATGAGATATTTTGGTGCTTTAAGAAATTATTATATTATTTTATTAATTGTGAATTGTGTTGGTTCTCGGTTGGGCAATGATTGTAGTTTGGGGCTCAACCCGAGAAGTTGAATTATGGATATTTAGAAGTGTGTTTTCATGCAGGATCGACTCTACTTTTAGTAGAGAGATGTCCGTTTTACAAAGAAGACTCTGCCGAATTTTCGGTAGATTTCTCGTAAAATGTGACATCGGGTCGGTCTTAATTTTGAGTCTTAGATCGAGTCGTTCTTTAGAAATCTCTAAAGTATAAAAATTAGGAATTTATTTCTAATTAATTATTTATTATTATTTTTTTTTAGCTACACCGCGAGCTAAGCCTTATGGACTGGGCCAGCCGAACCGGAATAGAGGAGCGTATACTTGTGAGTTATTATTATATGCATGCATGACATGTAGAAATATAATAGTGGCATCAATGTTTTATATATATTAATTAATGTCATGATTATTTGCGTATTTTGGATGTCGTACATATTTTATAAAATTTCAATACTTAATTTAATATGCAATATTTATTTATCTCGAAATAAATATTTTTGGAGGATAGTCGTAGAACGTGTCACCTAGTGGGTCACACTAGGACTGTTGCGTAATAGTACGTTAGATGATAGGAAATGATTTATTGATTGATGATTTAATTATTATATTGAGAATTATGATTGGGAGTGTGACTACTGGAGCTCGGTTGACTTAGTGTCTCAGGGCCAGTCATACAGGCAGTGAGACTGCGGGAGCTCGGTTAACTTAGTGTCTCGGGGCCAGTCCACTGTCAATTTGGAAAAGAGAAATATTTTGGTATTTAAGTGAGCCTGTTGGCTAGTGAGGTTCAAAGATCGAGGTTGCAGAATTTTTAGGGTTCTGCTCCGATTCTCCAGTAAAATAAATCTTGAAAAATATTTTCAAGCATCTGTGTGGACTATATGCATATTTATATAAATATAAATATACGAATATTATTATTGATGTTTGTGTGTATGTGCATTAGGTTACATGCATATATATAATAATGATTCACTCGGTGAGGTCTGACCCCCCTCAATTATTTTTTTTCAGGATCCTTATAGTCAGACCTTGTATATTAATAATCTTCGCCGGACTCTTTCTTCCCCGATTGACTTATGTAAATTTTGATTTGTCATATTTTCTTGTATTTTATTAGACACTGCAGTAGTAGTTTATCTTGTGTAGTATATAATGTTGTTGTAGACTGAAATCATATATTAAAATATTTGTGTAAATATTTTATTATAATATGATAAAGAGTTTTCTTTATATTATTAAAAATTTTAATTCTGAGGTATTTTTATATATGTGAGGAATGTTTTATTTTTTGTTTAAGGCTTGCTACGGGTTCCGGATTCGTGTGAATTCCCGTTCCCTAGTGTCGGTCATGACTCCCGGATTTAGATCATGACAAAATTATATTTTTATTTTTATTTTATTAATTAGAGTGGTTGAATTTTATTTTTTATTTCATGATTTTAATTGAATTGATTTTTTATTTATTGAAAAATAATCATTATATTTTTATAATGAGTACGTTTTTATTTTATTTTAGTTAATCCTTTCAGATAAATTTGAAAAGAACTTAAAAATTTGTATTTATTTTTTTCAAAAATAATTTAATTATTTTATATTATTTTGATTTAATCATATTCAATATATTTCTCCTTGAAATTTAGCATATATGAGTAAAAGAAAATAATTTTTTAAGTTGAAAAAATATGTAAATGATGTATAATAGTTTTAAAAAAAAAAGATCTTCTAAGTTAATTTACTTATTAAAATAGGATATTTAACCTCTTTAACCTATAAAAATCTACTCGAGATACTATTTTAAATTTTTTTAATGATTCAGACTCTTAATTGTAAAATAAATAATTCAAATACCAAAATAGTAAAAGTTAAAAAGTTATACACTATTTAGTCATATATCCCTAATTTTTAACTAATTTATAAATTAAAATATATTTATATAGTCCAAATAAAAATAAATTTATTTTAACACTTTCATTTTTAAATAACAATCTAAGAAGTTCAATTGTACCAAGAGAGAAGTTTCTTAAAACATGTAAGATTCTTTTTATAGTTCGCTAAGAATTTTTCTATAATCTCTAAACCTTTTTGTCAGTTACTTAAAAAAGACGTACCTTTTATATTGACTGATAATTGTAAGGTTGCTTTTGACAGGTTGAAGGAGATGCTTGTCTTTGCTCCTATAATAGTGGCTCTAAATTGGAAGTTACCATTTGAATTGATGTGCGATGCTCGTGATCATGCCATTGGAGTTATACTTGGTCAAAGAAGGGATAACAAACTTCATGTGATCTATTATGTAAGTTGCACATTGTCTGATACAAAACTCAACTATGCCACTACAAAAAAGGAGATGTTAGTAGTTATATTTGCGTTTGACAAGTTTCAGTCTTATTTGCTTGGATCGAAAGTAGTTGTACCATTATGCATTGAAGTACCTACTCACTAAGAAGGATTACAAGCTTAGGCTTATCAGATGGGTACTTTTATTGCTAGAGTTTGATATTGAAATATGAGATTAGAAAAGGTTAGAAAATGTGGTAGCAAATTATCTAACAAGGCTAAATATAAAAGAGCATGGGGTTACAAGTGATGAACCAATTAAAGATTCATTTATAGATGAAATGCTCTTAGCTCTTGGTTTTGTGCATGCTCTATGGTTTGCAGATATTGCTAATTTTATTTCTTGTGTGGGAAGCTACTATCAAATTTTGCCTGAGAAAGAAACTCATTCATGACTCTAAAGCTTACATATGAGAAGACTCTTTCTTTTGAAAGCTTTGCAATGGTGGGATGATTAGAAGATGTGTAACAAATGATAAAATTCAACTGATCCTTCAACATTGTCATGGAATGGTCTACAGAGGACACTTTGGACCTTAAAGAACAATAGCCAAAATATTGGAGAGTGGTTTCTATTGGCCCACCATTTTTCAAAATGCTTATGACTTTATGCACAATTGTGATTCATGTAAAAGGAGTGGTAATATATCAAAGAATGATGAAATGCTTCAATCCGATATTCTTAAGGTTAAAATTTTTTATGTTTGGGGCATTAAATTAATGGGACCATTCCCTTTTTCTGAAGGTAATTGATATATCATTATTTGTGTCAATTTTGTTTTAAAAAGGGTAAAAGCACAAGTTTGTTGATGTCTGGGGGCCTACAAGCATAAAATTCATGTATGGAGATTAGTTTTCTCTCACTATTGTTGATGATTATAGCAGATAAACTTGGGTTTTTTTATGAAACAAAAGTCAAATACCAAACATCTTCTTAAATCTTTCTTAAAAACCCAATTTAACACAATAAATAAAAATATTAAGATATAATAATGATTTAGAATTTGATATGCTTGATTTTTACAATTAATTTGGTACCTTGAATCAGACCTCTTGCACTTACACTCCACAACATAATTGTTAGTGATATGCCCCAGGCTAATTGTGTAATGGCTATACTTTGACTTTGTCATATTTTCATTTTATTAGGCATTTTCATTATTAATGACTAATTCTAATAAGTTCCTTGAATAGTTAATTCTACCTAAGGTCATCAAGTATGTGACTTGATAGTAAAACTCTTAGTCAAAACTTGAAAATAATAATGAATAAAGACTGGTATGAAGTTGACTGATGATTATATTTTACTAATCATGTATATAAGATATTAACTCATTTCATGGGTACATATTTGAGAAATGATGTACTAGATTGACCTACTATGACAATACTACATGGATAATTATCATAAGTGATTCTCATCATAGTAGTATTATTTCAGTCATTTGACTTGAATTCACATGGTTTCCTACATAATAAGTTCTATATTTTGACACATTCTAATATCATCTATAACCATATGATAAAATAGGTTGTGGTTGGATGTAAAATGAGTTATGTGAGAAATATGAGTGATTAAGACGAATTTGTCCCTCATTTATTATAAGAAGATATTTATGGGCCCTTCGATGAGTTAAACTGATGAAAAATGCATAGTCATGCTAAGAACAAGATGATAAAGAGTTATCAATATCATTCTACTTGGGATTGAGAAATAATATGATTATATATATATACACTTTCATGTTAATGGCTTTAATAAATGGTATACTTTCCCAAAGTTCATCCTCCGTAATTTCTTTAATTTGTTCTTCCGTCATTAATGGTTCTTGAGTAGTTGCATTTTCAATTCCTGTTTTTTCATCAATTACATATATATATATATATATATATATCTAAGGATGTATGCATGAAAAGTAGACAAACTACCAAATGATAGACAAACTATCAAAATTCACAGTATAAATTAAAATTTCACAAAGCATAATTAATATAACTGTGAATAATTAATTCATACAAGCATTCAAACCATGGATAAAAAATATAGAAAGAGTAGGAGAACTTATAGAGAGATAGTTTTTCTACTCATACAGATGATAAGAACTCATAGAAATTTTATTTATAAAATTTTTCTTATGTTCTTACATTACAAAGTTACATATATATAGAGAAATAGTCCTAAAAAGTCTAAGCTTCTATATATTTCTCCATTTAATTGGTACTGACACCATTTAGACTTTTTACTAATACTATTTTTACTTTTTTGACATCTAACTACTTACTTACCTAACTTTATTATTACAACACTACACTTAGCATTCTCTGCATCCTAACACTAGACTTTTACAATTTTCTTTTTTGTACATCACTTACTATTTTGGACTTTCTCTATACTATTATTATTACTGCCACACTTGGCATTATTTTATTATTTAACATTCTTACAACAACTTTTTTTTACATGTATAATACTAATTTTTTGACAGCTGTGTCTACTACTGGCATGTTCTTCTTACAAAAACTTTTTACTATTTACAATTTTCTTTTTCATACAACACTTACTATTTTGGACTTTCTTTACACTATTATTATTACTAGTGCTCTAAATGGTGTCAGTACCAATTAAATGGAGAAATATGTAGAAGCTTAGACTTTTTAGGACTACTTCTCTATATATATGTAACTTTGTAATGTAAGAACGTAACAAAATTTTTTTAAATAAAATCTCTATGAGTTCTTATTATTTATGTGAGTAGAAAAACTATCTCTTTGTAAGTTCTTCTACTCTTTCTATATTTTTGATCCATGGTTTGAATGCTTGTATGAATTAATTATTCACAGTTATATTAATTATGCTTTGTGAAATTTTAATTTATATTGTGAATTTTGATAGTTTGTCTATCATTTGGCAGTTTGTCTGCTTTTCATGCATGCATCCTTATTATGGTATCAGAGCATATAAGTTGAGTAGAGAATTTGCAGAGAATTTAGAAAACATGAAAAGAAAATTTGAACACTTGTTAATAGGAATTAGTAGTAATAATGAACAAATAAATCAAGATTTTGGTAATAATACAATATTTTATAATTATAAAGAATCACATAATAATCATAGTATAAAAGGTAATACTGTAGAAAATTTAACAATAGATATGATAACTAATTTAGAAAATTGTTTATATAATAAATTAATAGCACTACAAGAAAATAAGGAAAGTTTAAAAAAAATTACTACAGTTCTTGAAAAAATAGTAGATCAACAATATAGAATAGGACTTTTAGTAAAAGAAATTCTAACTATTAGTTTATCATGAGTTCTACAATAGATAAAATTTTAGACAATATATGCATATTAGATTGGAGTAGACTTTCAACTATGACAACATTAAAAACTGAAATAGAAAAAACTATAGATGCAGAAAAAGAAACTCAAGAATTTTTAGAAAGTCAAGAAATGCCAAAAATTTTAAATATAGTAGAATATAATAATAAAATAATAGTACTAACAATGTTAAAAGATATTGTAGAAACTATTATTAATCAAGGAAATTTAGACCCATAAAATGAATAATCAAGATGTAGAAGAATATTCTTTTAATTCCAAAGAATGTTTAAAATTAACAAAAATATAAAAGAAAATAAGTAAAGAAAGTAAAATTTGGATTATCCAACATGATAATACACACCCTAGTTATGAACATGTTAGAAAAAAGCATTGGAAAAATATACAAATATGTATTAAACTTAATAAATTGGATAGAACAAGGAAATAATGGAAAATTTAACACAAAATTTTGATAAGTTAGTAAAAAAATTATATACCAAAGAAAAATTTTATCTTTAGCAAATAAACATGCAGATATGCGTAAAGAAGATATAAAATGGATTTGGGAACATGACAATAATCATGATATGTATAGAATTATAAAAAATAATATTAAATTGACTTATAGATATGAAAAGATTATTAAAAAAATTAATTAAGGACTTTAGAAGAATCTTCTGTTTATAAAACAACATTAGAAAATGCTAGAATTTATAATGAAGAATCTGTAGGAGTCGCAATACCTATAGGATTATAAAAAATATAACAATTATTAGTAAGACAAAATAACATTAATTTTCATATAAATTATTTATATTATAATAATATTAGAGGACATATAGAAGAAGTTAGAGAAAAAATTATAGAAATAAAAATATAGTAACTAGGAATTCTAAAATATTACAAGTAATTAATCCAGAAAGAGAAAAATCAGTAGAAATTGAATATAATAATGAAGAATGGAATAAAATTGGAACATTTAGTACAGAAACAAATTATGAGGAAATATTAGAATTAAATAGTAATTTAGAAACAACTGCCTTAGAAGAACAAATAAATACTATGGAAATAACTAGATCTTCTTCTGGTGAAGATTCAAATATAGAGAAAGATACACAGGAAGAAATATTAATGAATGAAACAAAATTTCAACCATCAGCACCCATTGCACCAATAAAATATCCAACCGTAGGAGAAGATGTTGTATCTTCAAATAGACATGAAACAATAGAAAATCAAAATTATAAAGAAGTATATTGGTTAAAAAGAACATGTAACAATATGGCAGAAGAAGTAAAAAATTGGGCAAAAATGAATTCAATTATAATAATAGGAAGAGATTTAAAAGTTCCAAAAGCAAAATTATTATTACAACAAACAATATTAGGAATTTTAGCTAACTGGTTTGATTAATTACCAGAAGCTGAAAAGGCAGGAATAGAAAATGCAACTACAAATATAGAATTAGTAAGAGAATATGAAAAATTATTATTAAAACATTGTACATATAAAGAAGTAATAATTTCAGAAAATACTTATAAAGAATATTTAGCTAATTACAAATATGTGACATAAATTATTTTAAAGAGTATACATGTAAATTTGAAGAATATTATATAAAAGTAAAAATAGACCCAACAGATAGAGTATACTTAAATTTATTATTTCATAAATTACCAGCACCATGGAAAAATAAAATTTCACAAAAATATACTGATTTAAATGTAACTGAAGATTTTTAGGAACAAGGATTGCTTTTGCGCAATGGTATTTAGAAACAAAGTGCATGTCATTAAATGAATATAGACTAATGTATAAACAAATTAAAAATAAACAAAATTTGAATTGTCCAAAATTTCTTTTAGTACCCAATTATGGATGTGAACCATATAAACATAAGAAACATAAATATAAAAAGAAATGGAAGAAATATTTTAAGAAATATAGAAAACCATATTATAGTAAGAGAAGAAAATATAAAAAGAAATATAATAGAAAATTAAATAAATCAAAATGTAAATGTTATATTTGTAGACAAAAGGGACATTTTGCAAATGAATGCCCAAATAACAAAAACAAAAAAAGTAGAAGGAATATAAGAAGGAATTATAAAACGAGAATTTCATAGAGAAGGATATATAGTAATCCCAGAACTTCGAAAAATAAGTGAGGATGAAACAATATATGAAATAACTTCTAATGGATCATCAGAATCTGATTAAACAAGAAAATAATGATATAAAAAGGAATTATATAAAACAAGAATTTGATAGAGAAAAATATTTAGAATTAATAAATTATGAATCGAATATTAGTATAAAAGAGATTTTTGAAAAACAACAACCAAATAATAATTTTAAAAAGATATGTAAAAATTCAATTTTTAAAAGAGAAAGAAAACAATATTATGTAGGAAAAGTAGCCGAAGAAGTAATTGATGTAGTTGACACAGAAGGAAACACTAGGATATCAATTTTTAATAAAGATATGATAGAAAGTGAATTAATGAAAATACTAGATTAAGAAAGATATCAATATAAAAATTTACAAATAGGAGGAATAAGTATAGTAGTAAAATCTTATTTCCAACTTTATATTAATTTACCTTTTAGCCTAGTTATAACAGATGATAGAATGAGACATAGTTTAAGATATAGTATAATAGCAGAATTAGATACAAATTTATGTTATAATAAAGCTGTTATAACATATTTCCAAACTTCATCCTTAGCCTTAGAGATGAAAATATAGACCAAGCATTAAGAGTATATTATAAACTTTTTAGAGTAAAAGTACCTCTAGGAAGCACGTTAATTAGTATAAAAATAAAAATTTTATATGCATTTACTACTAAACATGAAATTTATAATAATAAAATATTAACAAGTTATGAAATACCACCAATATTTAAAGATTTAATAGAATATAGACCTAGAGAAATAACTAATATTTACAATTATCCCGAAAATTATACTATAGAATTTGACAATACTGAAGAATTAGGAAAGCCTAAGAAAAATAAAAATATACATAAAAATTATAATGAGTTACAAAGATCATTAACAATAGGAAGAAATAGTTTATTAGATGTCCCTAGTAGTAGTAGTCAAATAATAATAAAGAATCATGTTGTAGACACCACATTAGAAAGACAAGAGCACCAAATGTATATAGAAGCAAAAATAAAAAATAAGAAATTACCAATATTAATAGATACAGGATCATGTGCTTCTCATATACATGAATCATTATTAGACTAAGAGGATGAAATACAAATTTTAAGAGAACCTTTTACATATATATATCAGAATGAGGAATATACACTTTATGAATCAGTAATTATAATCT
>CATIWM010334332.1:0-16432 GCA_949671775.1 Mallotus repandus | reverse complement strand
GATTTGTAACCGATAACATCTGTTGCAAAATTAGTAACAGAAGTTTCCGTTACAAATTTGTAACGGAATTGCAATTTGTTACAAATCCGTTACAAATTATTTAGTAAGCTAATTTGAGAAATCCGTTACAAATTTGTAACGGAATTGTAACTGATAACATCTGTTGCAAAATTAGTAACGAAATTTTGTAACAGATTGAAACCGTTACAAATTTGTAGCAAATTTTATGTTATAAATGTGTTACAAATTTGTAATAGATTATTTGTTACAAAATTATAAAAAATACGTTACAAAAACATTTTATAATTATTATTATTATTATTTGGGCAAATGGAAAAATCACATAATATTAAAATCTAAAAATATAAATGTCATACAATAGTATTTGAGAATTTTTAATTGTGCAACACGATATGTTTTAATTATAACAATAAAACAGTTCAAACCTAAGATGTTGGATCAAACAGAGATCCTCCACTGTTGTGCTCTTGACTTTTTAGCATTGACATTAGTTCTTTCATCTGTTGGCGCATTGCCTCGTGCTCTTAACGCATCTTTTCATGGTCCTCTGTTATCTCTCTTAAAGTGCTCCTCCATAACAGGATAAGGAAGGGCATATCTCATGCGAGATATTGTGTTTATATTGTGGTCGGTGTACTGATGTGTTAGATATTATGTTTGTGTTGTGATCAGTGTACTAAGTTATTCTAAAAAAAATAAATGTGACAATGCATGTATTTTATATTGTAGTGTATTGTATGTATATAGAATTGTGGGTGTGCTGCATGTATTTTATATGTAAAAATAAGATCCTGGAAACATCTTTTCATTATTATTTCTATCACCAATCTTGTTCCCGCAAAGGCAAAGCTCTCAATTACTTAATGATGCTCTCTTTCTTTTTCTTTTTTTTCCCCAAGCTTTTATCTTAGTTCAGAGGGAAGTAAGGCCTGTGTGATTAGCTTCACTGATGCATATTCTTGGAGGCTAACATCGGCTACTTCCTTATCTTCTTAATGCTATTGTCTAAATTTTTCTTTTTATTTGGCTGCCAAATATTGTTTCTCAAAATTACATAAATCCAGTTGCAGAATTCAGAAGTTTCAAAATTAAATTCTATGCTTTTGGCATGTACTTTTAAATGTTACCAACAGATTTCAGGATTTTTTTGATTGAATGTTATTTCATGGTTTACAGAATAGATTAAGAGCAAGACAATGAATTTGGAGTCAGGTAAATGCATTTTCAGATTTGATGCATCACACACCTATTTTTCCTTTTTAATTTCTAGCGCTCTGTGCTTTTGCGAGAAAGAATTACCAACTTCTTTTCTGCTGCTTCTACTTCATGTTGTTTAATCCATAAAAGCACACTTACCAAATGGCTGCAAACCATACATGCGGAAATTCACAAGTTTTGGTTGTATTCTTTCTCTCTCTTTCTCTTTTTTTCAGCGCAAGTGATGTCAAGTGGTGCAGTGGCTTTATATCAATATAAATCATTTCCTTAGTCCTAGAACCCTGGAGATTACCTAGAAAAATTACTCCCTTTCTAATCAACTTTTGTTTTTTCAAAATTGTTCGTGAATGTTATAGCAGTTGCTTTCGTAATGTTAAAGAGAACAGAACGCATCCCCTAGCAATGCCATGCCAATAAAATACATGGAACTAGGTAATCTAGAGATGTACAATAAAGAGTTGAAGGAACTTGGAAGAATATGATGGAACTTCGTTCAAAGAGAAACTATAATTGGTTGTTGAGTTGACATATATATTGCCAATAGAAACCTCAAAATCGAAAGGTTGAGTATTACAATTGCAGACCTAATGTGCAACAGAAACTCATAGTGATCTTTCAAATGCATCAATCTCTTTCTTTGAGCCACCACCTATTATGTCTTCAACTCAAAAAGCTCATATGTTTCTTGTTCATAAACATTTCAGTACATAGCAAGAGGATATAGACGAATCCTGAAACGACATATACAGACTCTCCTCCTTGGCCTCTGTCAGCCATTTACCAGAATCGCGATCAGTATGTCCATAATGTAGTTGATTGAAATGATAAAATGGCATCAGTTTTGCTTTATTTCTTGAAGTATTTCAACCACCTTGTTCATTTTTGGTCGTTTCGCTGGTGTGTTGTCCGTGCAGAGCAATGCCACCTTGAGAGCTGCCAACATTTCTCTCCTCCAACCAAAGGAAACTGTGCTGAGTTTCGCATCAAGTATTTGCTCTGGAGTCTCTCATCTTGCTAAAAAAAGCTTTAGTGTTACTATGGTTAACTTTTTCCCTTGATTATAGTTAAATATATAATTTTTACTTAAATTTTATAAATTATTATATTATTGTTTGTTGATTGATATTCAATATTTTTTTATATATTTTATCATCTTAAAACATAAGATGAATTTAAAAAATGACATGAAAGAATAATAATTTTAAATATTTTAAATCCTAAAAAACTTTTATTATTTCTTCTAAAGACATAGACTTTAGTAAAGAATATGAATGTTTAGTAAAGAATATGAATGTTCTATGTGAGGTATTAAAATTTTATGAAAAAAATCAAAGAATATATATTCAAAAGCTTCTACTATTTATATAACTTTGGGTACATACATAGAATTTCAGAGATTTTACATTTACTTTATTTTTTATTTATTTTATGTATATTTTATTTTTATAATCGTAAAATAAAAATAAATTAAATCATTTAATAGTAATTATTAATAAAGTAAATTTTAGTTAATTAAAAAAAAATCGTAATCATAGTCTACATGGTAGAACCCTTACATAGAAAAAAAAAATCAATCAGAAATTAGGTGTGCACTGCAAAAATTAATGGTAGGAACAATTGCTAATCTAGCAGTTGTCCAACGCTCACTTTCCTATTAGATATGATTTCTAGTTGCACAGAATTTATTTGTCCGTAACTGTTTTCAACCAAATTTTAATGAAATTTAACAATTAAAATCAATTAGTCATTAATTTACACGCTTTATATGAACAGTAAATAATATATATTTTAAATTAATTAATTAAATATTATATATTAATTATATATATTATATATATATATATAATATTAAGCTCAAAAGTCATTAAACAAAAAAATTGATAAATGTCCCTTCTCATAATTCAGTATTTATTTTTAAAGGCTCATGTGTTAAATTATCAAAATTGACAATATTTTTCTATAAAAAATATTTAAAAACCATTTTCATTAAAATACATATGTTTTATAATCTGATATAAAATATTCTAATTTTATTACATTTAAACCACTCTTTCTTTACATAAAAATGATGTCTTTTATTTAAATTGAAACATCCTATTCTATTCAAATAAAAAACATTTTTTTTAACCTAAAACGTAAACATATATAATTTCTCACCTATTTTATATTTATTACTTACTTTTTTATTCAATAATTGTTATTACTATGCATATTAAATTCTAACTTTTATATTTGATTAATTTGTAATTTTTAAATTATTATAATTATTTATTTTAAAATATGTGAACTATTTACAGTCCGCATAAAGTGCGGATTTACAACTAATTTTAATAAATTTAAAACCACAGATTAATCAAATATACAAATGAGGAAAAAAGTTATTGTAATATTTTTACTTAGTTATATTTTATTAAGAATACATATATATTTTTAACATAATAATAATAATAATAATTGAATAAATAAAATAAAAATTAGAAAATGTAAAATAAAAGAAAAATTATAAAATGGTTGAGAAGCTATATATTTTTTACTTTTTACGTTAAATGGTAAAAGAAAAGGTGTTTTTGATTGAATAAAAGATGGATGTTTTAGTTAGAATAAAAGAGATAATTTTTATGGAAAAGAAGAGTAATATGATGTAATAGAGTTAGAGTATTTTATATAAAATAGAACATGTGTATTCTAAAATAAGAGAATTTTTTATATTTATTATAGAAAAATATTGTGAATTTAAATAATTCAAAACATACTTTGAAGAATAAATGCTAAATTATAAAGAGAGACACTTGTCAAATTTTGGGATTAACGACTTCAGAGCTCAACATTATATGATAAGATTAAATATGAAAGTTTAAGAGTTTAGAGAAATAATTTCTCGAGAATTGAAAAGTTGAAGAAAATAATACGTTGAAAGTTGAAAGTTGAAAGGTTGAAGGAAATAATGAGTGAAAATTAAAAGGCTAAAAAAATTATTTCAACATCTATATAAAATATTGAGGAAGAGAAAGATACACAATTTTCAAGTAATTAAATTTCCATAATTACAAAATAAAGCATATTAAAACCAAAATACATTTTTGAGAAGGGAGAAATTGAGAGCTTAACATGTGTTGAAATTTTAGTGAGCCACATGTCAAAATTTTGCAATATCATTTGAAGTGCTCAACTTTATATATATATATATATATATATATATATAATTCTACAAGTGCACGAATCATTATATGTAGTAAAGCGATAAGTAGAATATTGTCCCACGAGAATTAGCCTATTAAGTACTGATACCAGGGCCTAAAGTCAATATATGTCCAAACACATCGGTTCGGCCTAGAAGACAAACCGACAAGGCAAATCGACCAGACGAACTGACTAAACGAACTAACTAGACGAACCGACCGAATCTAATTGTACGACCTGGCAACCTGACAATTTTTCTACACACCCGACAAAGTTCACATGGATGACGAATGCAAGGCATGCTTGGAGAACAAGCTGAGGGAACAAACCCACGTGAACAATAGCATACCCTATCCAGGGGACATGCCCATGTGAACAGTACTAGTCTCCAAGCAATGGAAGAGCTCTAAGTGGAAACCAAAGGTGAACCCACATAAAACCCTAGAAAATCAGTATATAAAGGGAGGTATAACATGTATACCCTAAGTTAATTCAACTACTATTTCATTTTCTCTCATTTCTCTCTGGTGCTCTTCCTAACTTGATCGTCGGAGTCAGTTTATCGGGCTGTGCCCGGCGTGCCTCTCACCGGATCTATTTTTCAAGAGAACAGACCAACAGTATTATTGGTGCGATGAGCGTGGACATACAACACCGCCGGAGAGAAAAGAATAAAGAAACATTAGAACTCTTCCAACTACCCTTGCCGGAGATCAAAAGTGGCTAAAGAATGCATGTAAGAGACCACACCAATAAGAATCCTTGAAGAAAACCCAAGGATATCACCACCAAGTGAGGATGCACAGTCTACCATATGATTTTTAGTGTTGCAACAAGCTCAGATCTAAAAAAAAAAGAGGAGACATACAACCTTCATCATCAAAGAAGAGTGGTTTACAACCCTTAATATTGAAGAGCAAGTCATACAACTTAAAAGAATGATGTTCATGTAGGTTTCCAAGGAAAATAAAGGGCACATGGATTCTCAAACCCATATGTGGGATGATCTAAATGGAGAATCAGTTAGAGATACAAACCAGCTCAGTGCATGAAATATCTTCATTTATTCAAACCATCCAAAAAGGGGTTAGCACTAGGAAGGCAAACCTATTCAGCCAACCTAGCAACAAACAGATTAAAGGATACCCATATGTCTTATAACCACTACGAACCGGGGATACCATCATATCTCAAAACCAGTACGAACTGAGGGATGCCACTACTGTCAAATTAAAGGCAAGTATATCTAGATACTTTAACCAAAACAGGTATGAAATCACCAACTTTTTACTCAGTTCTCCTCAAAGTATGATAATAGCTCTATGAATGGTGAATTATTATTGATTGCTCAAGTGTTTAGTTTCCCTATTACTTAGATTTATTCAAACCTTGTTAAAAGGAAAATCGATGAACCAACATGGTATGGTAACATGGCATATCCTTGTTATAGCTTGGCTAATTCAATACAAGTCAATGCATGTTATCAAAATAGGTGAGATCCACAAGTTAATAATGGTACATCCCATTTGTTGATAAAGGAGAACAGTGAGGTCAATGTGCATGCATGTTTCTATACATTTTCTTTTCTGAGTTCACTTGTTTTCCTTGGTTCGTCCAACTTTTCTATAAACTTGCTTATATATATTTTAAGTTAGATGAGTTTACATTTTAATTGTGTATGTTACCAAGGTGGTGATCCGCAAAGGGATATCATCAATACTCACGTAAATTTATTTTTCCTAAAATGGACAAATCACCCAATTCTAGTTACATGGTATCTTGTCATTCGACATAATTTGATCACCTCATGATGATTTTTCTAGTAGAGTCCCCGTATGGCATGGTACTAACTGCCTTGGGAGGAACTCTTGGCTATTTTGATATCTTGGTTAGCAATTCCCCGTATAGCATGGTACGAACCACTTTGGGATGAACTCTTAGTTATTGTACTCTTGGTTGGTGATTCCTAATTTGGTGTGGTACGAACTGCCTCAAGATAGACTTATCTATCATAATTTCTCTTGGTTATGGATACCCCGTATGGCGTGGTACGAACTGCCTTAAGGTGAAGCCTTGGTTAGCAAATCTCCATATGGCATAGTGCGAACTGCCTCGAGATAAACTCATGGTTATTGTGATTTCTTGGTTGGCGATTCCCCATATGGTGTGGTACGAACCGCCTCGGGATGAACTCTTAGTTATTATACTCTTGGTTGGCAATTCCCTATGTGGTATGATACAAACTGCCTCTGGATAGACTTATCTATCATAATTTCTCTTGGTTATGGATACCCCGTATGGCGTGGTATGGATGAACTCTTGGTTATTGTAATCTCTTGGCTGGCGATTCCCTGTATGGCGTAGTACAAACTGCCTCAGGATGAAGCCTTAGTTAGCAAATCCCCATGTGGCATGGTGCGAACCGCCTCAAGATAAACTCATGGTTATTATGATTTTTTGGTTGGTGATTCCCTGTATGGCATGGTATGAACTGCCTCGAGATAAACTCTTAGTTATTGTACTCTTGGTTAGCCATTCCCTATTTGGCGCAATATGAATTGCCTCAGGATAGACTTGTCTATCATAATTTCTCTTGGTTATGGATACCCCTTTTGGCGTGGTATGAACCACCTCAGAATGAAATCTTAGTTATTGTAATCTCTTGGTTGGCAATTCCCTGTATGGCATGGTATGAACCGCCTCAGGATGAAGCCTTGGTTAGCAAATCCCCGTATGGTATGGTGCGAACCGCCTTGGGATAAACTCATGGTTATTCTGATTTTTTTGTTGGCGATTCCCCGTATGGCATGGTATGAACCGCCTCAAGATGAACTCTTAGTTATTGTACTCTTGGTTGGCAATTTCTTATTTGGTGGAGTACGAACCGCCTTGGGAGGGACTCTTTTGATTAGTGATTTCCTATTTGGCGTTGGAAGAAACACCTCATGATACTTTCTTGCTATTATGATTCCCCTATTTGGCATAGTGTGAATCACCTGAGGATGTGATCTAGGTTTTGATTTTCCCATGTAGTGTGGTACGAACTGCCTCAGGATGATATTGGTTTTAATCTCCTTGTTTGGCGTGGGACAAACCGCCTTGGGATGAGTTAATCTCTATTGTGATTTCCTTTTTTGGTGTAATGCAAACCGTTTTAGAATATGCTCTCTTGGTTATTATGGTTTTCCTGTTTAATATAGTGTGAACTACCTTGGGAAGATTTGATATTTGATTGTGGCATTTACCATGGTACGACATATTGAGAGGAAGCGAGTCTAGATCCAGCAACATATTGTCTACTGGACTAATGGTAAACCTATGCCCAGAGGTAGTAACTCTATGCTAATGTTTACTGTGCTAATATTTTTATATTTTCTCTTACCTGAATTGATATGTTCGTAATGAGCAACATTGATGAGAGGCAATTAAAAAAAGGTGCAATGTCATTTATTGTATGATTCTCAAATATGACGGACCCCTCAGAGCAACAAATCGCCTAAACCCTTAAGTGTGATGGACACCTTGGAGTAATGAATCGCCCAAGAGGAATCTTTAAATATGGCGGACCCCTTAGAGCAACGAATTGCCTAAGCGGAGTTCCTCAAATATAACAGGCTCCTCAAAATAATATTCATAATCTTTATTTCCCCTCAGCACAACGAATCGCCCGTAAGGATGAATCATAATTTATATTTCCCCTCAGCACGATAAATCGCCCACAGGGACAAATTATAATCTCTATTTCCCCTCAGCATGATGAATCGCCCACAGGGATGAATCATAATCTCTATTTTCCCTCAATATGACGAATCACCTGCAGGGATGAATCATAATATCTATTTCCCCTCAGTGTGATGAATTCCTCGTTGGGACGAATCATAATCTCTATTTCCCCTCAATGTGACGAATAGCCCACAGGAACGAATCACAATCTATATTTCCCCTCAGCACGATGAATCGCCCGCAGGGTCAAATCACAATCTCTGTTTCCACTCCGAAGACAAATTAGCCATAAGGATGAATCATAATCTCTATTTTCCCTCGGTGCGATGAATCGCCCGCAGGGATGAATTATAACCTCTATTTCCCCTTTGCGTGATGCATTACCTTTACTCTATTACCCTCAATTTGATGAATCACTTATAAGGATGAAACGTCATCACCTTATTCCCTCTCAATACGTTAAATCATCTACATTTTATGCTCCCTTAAGGGATAATAACTCAAATTCATCCTGATATATCTCCATAAAAAATTGAAATGAATCTAACAAGAGTCAGCCTAACTCTTAAAAATGGAAATGCCCTTGAAGAACGTCAATGGGAATGCGCCAATAACCTCATCGTCATTTTATGAAAATTACTTTTTCTATAACAAATCACCTGGAAGTCATGAATCGCATGCGGGGATGAATCAAACATGGTTTGGATTTGAGCATCCAACCCATTTGGGACAAAAGTTAGCACACCAAGAGATTCATGAAACAACACACTGACAAATAAGTGGTGGATTAACGCACGTATCACACATTGGACATAAATGATCAACGACTGCGAGGGGAACCCTGATACCTGGGCCCAAATCAATATTCCAAGCCCAAAAACAATAAAGGCCCAAATGCATCGGTTCGGCCTAGAAGATGAACCGACAAGGCAAATCGACCAGACGAACTGACCGAATCTGATTGTACAACTTGCCAACCTGACAATTTGCCTGCACACCCAACAAAGTTTGCGTGGATGACGAATGCAAGGCATGCTTAGAGACCAAGCTGAGGGAACAAACCCACGTGAACAGTACTAGACCCTATCTAGGGGACATGCCCATGTGAACAGTACTAGTCTTCAAATAATGTAAGAGCTTCAAGTAGCAACCAAAGGTGAACCCACATAAAACCCTAGAAAATCAATATATAAAGGGAGGTATAATATGTATACCCTAAGTTAATTCAACTACTATTTCATTTTCTCTCATCTATCTCTGGTGCTCTTCCTAACTTGATCGTCGAAGTCTGTTTGCCAAGACCCCACTCGGCGTGCCTCTCACCGAATCTATTTTGTAGGTTCCTCAGCCACCTGGAGAACGGACCGACAACATCACTATTTATGATTTTTTTGGCTAGCAAATTCAAATTCAACTAAAGAGAAATAACCAAAACTAATATATAAATAATTATCTAAAATCAAATAAAAAAATTCAATCAGTAGGAAAATGTTAGAGCTTGGATTTATTTTACTAGTTAGGACATGAATTATGGAATTAAATTCAACTATTAAATCACTTGCTATAGTCAAGGGTAAACTATTTTATATTACCTAAAGTCTCTTTCAAAATCATTTAAGACTAGTTACTACTTGTTTTCCATGGTTACTAGTTAATAAAAATTCATTAAATTTTTTAATAATTTTGTACTTCCCATAGAATTAGCCTATTTTATGGCCGAATAGTCTAAATTTTATGAGTTAGAAGCTAGAAAATTATTTCAATTTTATTGAATGTAATTTACCCACAAACATACAATCAATCGAACCCTTTTAATTAATTATAAGAAATTAAGTGTAACTCATAAAATTTACTGCAAATCAGTTCATTATAGAGAAATAAAAATCCCAAGTTCTAACTAGTTGGTCTAAGTCCAAACTGTAAACTAATTTAGTTTGTTCATAGTGAAAATCTTAAGAACTATAATTGATTTAAAGCATAATATATCCACAACTCCTATACTTGACACAATTTATCAGTTTAACACTTTAACTTACAGTTTCGTCATTTCAATATTAAAACTTGCTTAAATATATCAATCTAATGACATAATTCATCTGCACCCCCCTGTACTTGCCAATGTAGATCAATAAAGATAGTATTATTTATGTTCTATTGCTCTTCTATATATATATATATATATATATATATATATATGAGGTGCAAGTGAGATAGTCTGAACAACAACCAAAGACCACTTGTAAATTCTAGTGCAAAGGCTTTTCTACAGGAAAAGAAAATGGCAGCTTGTCATCTTCGTTCAATCAATTTACACTCTAAATCTCATCCTCTAACTTCAGGTATTGAGGAGCATGATAAGGATAAATTATTGCTTTAGTTTATTTGACATTCAAGCCACTTTGTATTACTTTAGTTAGGTTACCTATATTTGTTTGTTAGTGTTGTAAAGTCTACTTTAGTTAGGTTACCTATATTTGTTGTTTTGTTAATCAATAACACAACTCACTCCTGTATTTAAATATTTTGTAAACATAATACAAACCAAGCTTTACTTGCAGCCTTCATTATGGTATTAGAGCAAAACAAATGGTTTAACAACCTGGACTTTTACCATGGCTGAAAATATCTCTACCTCTTAATCAATTATACCATCCTCTACCCAATAATTCACTTCCATTATAACTCTTTCTAACATAGCCTATCAACTTCCCATCAAACTCAACTCCGCAAATTATTTCATATGGCAATCTCAACTCATGCCTTTATTATATAGTTATGATTTAGCTAAACATATTGATGGATTAACTGAACCTCCTCTCAAAATAATTAATGATCAACCAAACCCTCTTTTTCATAATTAGTTCAAACAAGATCAATTAGTTCTTAGTTGGATTATTGGATCAATCTCAGAAAATTTTGTTTCTCAAGTAGTTGGTGTTTCTTGTGCAAGAGAGGCTTGGACAAAGCTTGCTACCTCTTATGCTGCTGGATCAAAATTGCAAGTTTAAAATATTAAAGCCAACTTCTACCGATTAAAGAAAGACCCAAGTGAAATAATAGCTTAATATACACAAAGAGCAAAAAGCATGTTTTATCAACTTGCTGCTTTACGTCACCCAGTTGAAGAAGATGATTTAGTTCATGTCATCACCAATGGACTCAGTATTGCCTATAGACCGTTTATTCGCTCACTTGAAAACCAGCCAACTGACATGTCCTTTGATGATTTATATGGTTTGCTATTTAGTAAAGAAACCAATTTACATGTCCAAGACTCCAAAATTGATGCAGCCCCAACAACATTCTTTACTCCTCATACTTCTTTTTCTGGACAAGGATGTGGTGGTCGACATAATACTCGAGGTGGTAGAGGTGGAGGACGTCACCAACAAAAATTTTCTTTCAATGGTAATTGTTCTCAACAATCCTTCAATCAATAGTCATTTAATTCTCGTCCATCACGAGCTGTGACCCATTCGTCTTCATCTCCTATGGACATTATGCATCTCACTTGTTTCAATTGTAATGGTGTCGGTCACACATCAAAATTTTGCTCTTCTCTCAAACTATGCCAATTAACCAACACTCAAGGCCTCATTGCCCATCTTGCCATAAACTCCACCAAACTCAATCCCAACACATGGATAATGGATATAGGAGCCACAAATCACATCACCCCTAACATCAACAACCTTAACATTCACTTTGATTTCTTAGGAAATGATGGTGTTCAAATTGGCTATGGTAATACCCTCTCAATTTCACATGTTAGAAACTCTCAGTGTGTCTCTTAAAGTAAATTTTATCATTTAAAAGATATTTTCCATGTTCCTTATAGCTGTGCTAATTTACTTTCTATTTCTTCTTTCAAGAATTCTAATAATGTCTCTGTTGACTTTTTCCTTTGGATAATTGGATCAATCTCAGAAAATTTTGTTCCTCAAGTAGTTAGTGTTTCTTGTGCAAGAGAGGCTCGGACAAAGCTTGCTGCCTCTTATGCTACTGGATCAAAATCAAAGGTTTAAAATATTAAAGCCAACTTCTACCGATTAAAGAAAGACCCAAGTGAAATAATAGCTCAATATACACAAAGAGCAAAAAGCATGTTTTATTAACTTGCTGCTTTATGACACCCAGTTGGAGAAGATTATTTAGTTCAGGTCATCACCAATGGACTCGATAAAACCAGCCAACTAACGTGTCCTTTGATGATTTATATGGTTTGCTACTTAGTAAAGAAACCAATTTACATGTCCAAGAATCCAAAATTGATGCAGCCCCAACAACATTTTTTACTCCTCATACTTCTTTTTCTAGATAAAGACGTGGTGGTCAACATAATACTCGAGGTGGTAGAGGTGGAGGATGTCACCAACAAAATTTTTCTTTCAATGGTAATCGTTCTCAACAATCCTTTAATCAGCAGTCATTTAATTCTCATCCATCACGAGCTTTGACCCATCCGTCTTAATCTCCCATGGATGTTATGCATCTCACTTTTTTTAACTGTAATAGTGTTGGTCACACATCAAAATTCTACTCTTCTCCCAAACTGCGCCAATTAACCAACACTCAAGGCCTCACTGCTCATCTCGCCACAAACTCTACCGAACTCAATCCCAACACATGGATAATGGACATAGGAGGCACAAATCACATCACCCCTAACATCGACAACCTTAACACTCACTCTGATTTCTTAAGAACTGATGGTTTTCAAATTGGCAATGGTAATACCCTCTCAATTTCACATGTTGGAAACTCTCAGTGTGTCTCTCAAAGTAAATTTTTTCATTTAAAAGATATTCTTCATGTTCCTCATAGTTGTGCTAATTTACTTTCTATTTCTTCTTTCACTAATTCTAATAATGTCTTTATTGAATTTTTCCCTTCTTCTTTTATAATAAAGGATATCCCCATGAAGGAGGCTTTGATTTCAGGTCTGAATGATAGTGGACTTTATTCACTATTTCTTAATCCCATTTCGACTTCTCCATTGTCAAACTCATCATTATCATCATTGTCTACATCACCATAACCTCTATTTTGTTCACTTCAACAATGGTATAAATGTTTGGGTCATGCTTCTCTTTGGACTGTTCACACCACTCTCTGCAATGGCAATATCTCAGTATCTTCCAATAAAATAAACAATCTATGTCATGCTTGTTCAGTCAGTAAAAGTCATAAATTACCTTTTCCAATTTCTACTTCTCATGTTAATGGTCCTCTAAATTTAATTTGTTCATATTTATGGGGACCTGCTCCAGTGTTTTCAATTCATGGTCACCGCTATTATGTATTATTTTATGATCATTTTAGCAAATACTATTGGATTTATTTTCTTCATTATAAGTCTAAAGTTCTTATCACATTTATTAAGTTTCATCATTTGGTTGAAAAATTCTTTAATCGTTCTATTAAAGTTTTTCAATCAGACTAGGGTAGTGAGTTTTAAGCCTTACAAAAATATTTATCTGACAAGGGCATCAGTCAACAAATTGCTTGTCCAAAACACCCGAACAAAATGGTTGTGCCGAACACAAACATCGGCACATTGTTGAAACTAGTCTATCATTACTTCATCATTCTCATGTTCCCGACAAATATTGGACTTATTCTTTTGAGACCGCACTTTACATTATTAATCGGTTGCCCACACCTCTTTTACATAATGTTTCTCCATTTTTTAAATTATTAAACTGTACTCCTGCTTATACTGATTTTAGAGCTTTGGATGTCTTTGCTATCTATGGTTATGTCCATATACATCCAATAACTTTCAAGCTCGATCTCATCACAGTGTTTTTCTAAGATATAGTAGAGTGCATAAGGGTTATTATTGTCTTGATCTTACTTCCAATAAAATTCTAATTTCTAGACATATTGTATTTGATGAACAGGTATTCCCCTTTGCCAATGCTAACACTCCAAGTTCCTGCGTTTAAGTCAAAGATACCAATCCACCCGTTACAATCTTTCTACCATCATCCACGTCACTTCCACCTTCTACTCCTCCTTCCTACCAAACTTTAACCTTATCTCCAACATCTACCAATACTAATCCTAACACTCCTAATCCCATCACATTTCCTCCCTTAACCAACACTGCACCCTTAAACTCTAATTCACCGAATTTTCAAAAATCTAACCTACTTAAACTTTAAATATCTCATCCTTTTGTAACAACCTCTCTTAGCTCTCCAGGACTACCATTTGTTATTAACCTTACCCATTTTGCCGAACCTCCATCCACCACTACTCTTGTTGTCCATAAAACTCACCTAATGATCACTCGCCCTCAAACCCAAAATTCTTCTTGTTGTGGCACCTATTCCAGTTGAACCATCAACATATAAACAGGCATCATTCTCTTAAATGGTTAAGTAATGAATGATGAGATGACTGCCCTTTATGCTAATGACACTTGGGACTTGGTACCCTCTGATCCTTCTAAAAATTTAGTTGGTTGCAAGTGGGTATATCGCATCAAGCAAACTTTGGATGGCAAAATTGACAAATATAAAGCCCGTTTGGTGGCAAAGGGTTTTCATCAATGTCCCAGTGTTGATTTTCATGATATATACAGTCCAGTGGTAAAGCCAGTAACTAATCATCTAGTTCTTTTGCATGCTATCTCTTCCGATTGATGTATCAAAAAACTGGATGTTTCCAATGCCTTTTTACATGGCAATTTAGAGGAAGATGTCAACAACCAAGCAGTTTTATTAATCCTCATTATCCAACACATTTTTGCAAACTAAAGAAATCACTGTATGGTCTTAAGCAAGCTCCACAACAATGGTTTCATTGCTTTTGTGATGCACTTCTCAAGATTGGTTTTTAATATTTTTTCTCAATGATAATAGTATTCTTGCCTTCTGTTTAGTGTATGTAAATGACATAGTTTTAATAGGTAATTCATCTACTCACATCTAATCTATTATTTCTACTTTACAATAGAGTTTTTCCTTAAAAGATCTTGGTGAGCTTTCATATTTTCTCAGTATAGAAGCCCACCATAACTCTCAGGGGTTGTTGCTCATGCAAAGAAAATATACCCATGACCTGTTACACAAAGCAAATATGTATGAAGCTAATGGCATCTCTACACCAAATTTTTCTCAACTCAAATTATCTCTATCGGCTGGTCACACCTTTCATGATCCCCATATTTATCATAGTATCATAGGAGGTGTAAGCACCCAATTTCGGGATAATTAGAATATGGATGCGAAAGAGGACTCCGATGATGAAAACTCGTAGCAAATGAGTCTTTAATATTTGAATTTCGGATTCTAAGGCTTGATTACATTTTTGTGGACTAAATTGAAAGTTTTCTTCTCCTTCAAGGATCTTTTTGTAATTCAAGGACTAAAAAAGGGAAATCGGAATAGTAAATTTCCGATCGAAATTCTATATTTCCGATCGGAAATTAAGAGTTTCGATCGGAATTACAGAATTTCGATCGGAATTGTAGCGGAACTACAGAATTCCGATCGGAATTCTATATTTTCGATCGGAATTCTGTAATTCCGATCGAAAATTAAGAGTTTCGATCGGAATTGTAGAATTCCGATCGGAACTACAGAATTCCGATCGGAATTCTACAATTCCGATTAATTTCCGTCAAAATTTTTTGTTTTATTTCGATTTTTTATTGGTTTTTCTTAAATTTGATTGGCCCAAAATTTAGTTAATTGATAATTTTTTTATTTTTTATTTTATTTATTAGTTATACGTGATAAGTCCATTTGTTTTATTTGATAAATAAAGTGATAAATGTACATATTTTTATAGATAAATAATTAAAATAAATTGTTATCCTATACCAATTTAGGGTTACAGGATGCTCTCTTATAAATACGTGATTTTCTTTCACGTAGAAGGGGGAGAGGCGCAGAAAAAAAAGAGAGAGAAAAAAAAGAGAAAAGGCAGAGAGAAAAGAGAGAGAAAAAAGTTTTTTTGGTTTTTTAACGTCAAAATAATCAAAGCCAAGATACGGAAGTCAATACTCGAGGCTCATTCAGACGGTGATTCAACACATCTCTGAGGAGCTAATCATACAGCATCCATCAAATTAGTTTTTTTTTCTATTCTTTCTTTCTTTTATTTGATCTTTGTTCTCTATTTAATTTTAATTTTATTTTTTTTCATTTTTATTTTCATTTACTAATCTTCATTTTTTGGTGTGTTTATGATTTTGGACGGGTGATGTGAATCTGGGTTGGAGAACAAGATTTATGAAGATCCATGGAATGCCATGGATTAAATCGTGTATTCAAATGTA
>CATIWM010334321.1:0-13120 GCA_949671775.1 Mallotus repandus | reverse complement strand
AAACAGCAACCAAAATAATAAAATTAACAAAAAAAACAACAATTAATTAGCTTAATTTTTATATTCTAAATAATTTTAAATAATGATAATTCCAAAATTAGAAAAATATTTATTATTTAGAATATAAAATGAAAATTATTTAAAATATAAAAATTAAATAAATACATACAATCAACTTCAATTTAAAATAGGAATAAATACATTAAATAATTAAATAAACAAATGAGTTACATAGCAAAACAAAAGCCAAAACTAAAAAAAAAAAAATGAAAAAACTAAAGTGAAAAAGCGGAGGACCAAAAATGAAAGAAACAAAAATACAGAAACAAATTTGAAAAGGTGTGCGTCAAAGTGGCCATCCACTGTGATTTTCTCATGAAACAATTGGATATTTTTATTTCACAGTTTGAACTTTTAAGTTGGATAAAGGTCTAATTGGTGTATTTTCAGCTCATTTTCCTTAAACTTTTAGAGATGTTGTTGATATTCAAAATTTATTCTTCTTACACAATCATTTTTTTTAAGGGCTTGTTTGGTTCAATTGTTTATAGCAGATGATAGCTGATAGTGATTGTGGATAACAGATAATGGATAACTGGTAGCTGATAAATATGAATTGTTTGGTAAAATTTTGTTAGCTGTTACTATTAGTATGTTAAAAGACCATTAAGAGCATATATATTTTTAAAATATAATTTTATATATTTCTTATAATATTTTTTAGTTATGTAAATTATTTAAAAATAATATGTTATAATAAACAATAATTTATTATTTTTACTTTAAATATTATTAAAACTAGTCGTGCATCCACGTGTTGCACATACAATTTTTAATTATTTTACACCTTAAGTTTTAATATATTATTTATTTATTTATATGTTCAAATGCATTTTATCTATTTATTTATAATTAAAATTTATATTTTTTTATAGAAATTAAGGAATAATATAAATAATAATTAAAATTGAATAAATAAAAAAGATAAAAGTAAAAATAATCAATGATAAATCAAAAATCAAAAACCACCAAAAACCTGCATTTTTATCATAAAAATTACAAAAAAAATTTCAATATTTAAATTGTTTATAGCAAGGATAGTTTTTGCCTTTATTTGAACTGATTTATGAGAGCTCTATGAAGCCTTAAAGCAGTTTTTAGTGCTGACAAACAAACAAACAAACAAAAAAAAAAAATCATAACTTAATTTCAATAAAAATTAGCGAAATTGAAATTTTTATTGAAGATTGGAGAAGCAATTACACACCACGAGAAAACTTTAATGACATCTGAACAAAATGAACTTATAAAATAATTACATTATATTACTCATTTTAATGAAAATCATTTTTCAGAAAAAATTATAGAAGTTAAATGCTCGCACCATTATGAATTCCGGAAAGTAATTTTAAATTTAAATCACAAAATAAAAAATTAAATATGTAAATAAACAATGCAAACAATAAAAATATAACTAGAGAAATAACATTAAAAATCTGGAAAAAAAAGAAGAAAAAATACCTTTGGTAGAAATTAATATGAAAATTAGATGTATAAATAAATAAATAATAAAGGCAATAATAATAATACAATTAGAACAACAACATACAAAAAAATTTTAAAAAAAATGTTACCAGGAGATTGATCTAATTTTTACGTGGAATAGAAGTATAACTTTAGAGCTTAGCATTTAATATACATATAAATATAGATTATTAATAGAAATTATTTAAAATTAATTTTAAAATGTAAATAGTAGTGTATAATATTAAGATAGCATCTAAACTGCCATATGTGTATGCTGTAACAGGTTTAATCATCCAAATTTGCTGCTCATCGATCCCACCATGTGTGGACTGTGCCTCCTGAAGAGAGAACCTCTTCTAAATGTTTGAAGAAAGATACTACGAACATGACTGCAAAGATCATGAACCAGGAACTTGAAACCTGATTCAAGAGAGAAACTATTAGGTTGGGCAGATGTTCGAGCTAAAATTAAGAACCTATGTACCATAGACTCACCTCCGGATACATTGGGATACCACTGAAGAGACAGAGTTGAGGCAGAGTAGCTAAACACCACACGAGGAAGGAGTAGACTGGCAGGAGAGCGAAATAGCCATAGCACATTGTTTGAAGCAGAGGCATCCTTGATATCCCATAAATTAAAGGGCAAAACCTTGAGATGGTTACTTCCATCAACCTACAATTCCATCTTGTCCCTTGGATTAGTGTGTCATTTAAATTTGTTGTAGAACTGCCCAAGGATTACAGAAAACTGAAGTCCACCCTTTGCAGTGCAGGATCATCCCAGTAAAATAATCTTCCACTATCTGCTTTCAATCAAAATAAATATAGCAATATTCAGAAGTATAATCCATAATTCTTAAGGTGAAATGAGATGCAGGTTTTAAGTAAACAACGCTTGCCTGTCCACCCCAAAAAGTGTGTTGTTCATAGGTAGAAGTGGCTAAAAATTGTGCCTCTTGCAAAACCTTGGCAGATGAGTATAGATTGTGATGGATATTATATTGATTGCTAATGTGAAGTGATATTATAAAATCATTAGAGTGACCAAAAGATTGTTTTAGTTGCTCCATATCTGCATCAAATCAGAATTATGTCAGGACAAGCAGACGACCAACCATTTCCAACCACATATTAAGGAGTGTTACAATGACATCTCACTGAAAGACTGTTATACGATGCATTTCTCTTCATGTAAAAGCCAGTGCCAGACAAAATTGGACCTTGAAGCCCGTCCGAACCTGGCCACCATATCCTTAAAAAAAAAAGAGAACATGATAATAGACGAAAATGTAAAATAACAATAATATTTCTGACTGCATCATCATAAATATGTAATAAAAAAACGAAGTATAAGTTCATTTACTTACAACAAAGAATGATCTCAACTGCGCATCATATATGTCACTTTTATTGATGTTATGAAACTTTTGAGGGAATTGAACAAAAGCAAGTGAATGGGAGACTTTTGGATCAAGATAAAAAAACATAGCTTGCCTAGCAGATGTTGGGTCATTGCAGTACATGTCACAATCTAGCACTAATATGTAACGGCAGTTGGTTATAATTCCTGACACCCTCAGCTGCAAGAATTAGTAATGTCTTGCTTAATATGCGTAAATCGACATAAAAAACAAATGAAATTCGAAAGAAACAGAGGCTGAGAGGCAGAGAAGTACAAGAACATTGAGTGCTCCAGCTTTGAAATGGTGTGCATGATTAGGCCTCTTCTCGCGAGAAACGTAGATAAGAAGAGGTATTTTATCTTTATTTTTGACATCTGACTCATTGTTAGACTTAGCTTGGATCACCTACGGAGTACATTAAAAAAATAGTGATAATTGTTCGCTACCGCAAGTGCACGGGTTGACAAGTAATAGAGTAATAAGTAGAGTATCGTTTCTCATAGAGATTAAGAACTAAGCACCTATTAGCTTTAGTTTAATATGTTTAGAGCTTGCAAATGAAATTTTAATAAAATAATAAACACACTAAATAATTAACAAATAATAAAATGCAAATTAAACTATAGCTGACTAATTAACAAGGAAATGAATCAATGGGAAAACATGTTGTTGGGAAGTTGTACACCATATTATCCTTAAGTCAAATGATGGATTAATTCAAGTTCAATGTTCACCTCAAGCTTTCATAAACCAATTAACAATCTCTCTCGAGTAATATTAATCTCCACAAACAAGCATCAATTAATTCTCAAAGTATGGTTTAACTCTCATCATCACCATAAATTAAGATAACATTAAACTTGCAAGGGAATAGGCAAACTTACAGAGGATTAGATCTACTCAAGTTTTCTCAAGTCATTGATAAATCTAACAAGTATTTGTGGGTCTACTGAATCCACCATTTCTCAATGCATAGATTTCAAACAAAGGTTGCATTTGGACACAATACAACACTCAACATGCTCAACAAACACAATATGCAATTTATAAACAAGAATAAATTCCATTAAATGAACTTAAATCAAATGGGTTTCCAAAATCCCAACAACACAAATAAACTTAGCCAAACATGGCTCTCAAATCCATCATTGAATATTCAAAATACAACCAAGAGATTAACAAAATAATATTCAATAAAGAGAAAGGAAGAGAAATTGTTATCAAGAAGTTTTGGGTCTTCAATGGAGGCTTTTCTTCTAGCTTCTTGCTTTTTCTCATCCTCCTTCTTCTTCTTCTCCTTCTTGATTGATCTTTTTAATGTGTTCTCCCTCTCCTTGGTGGGTTAGATCTTGGAAATGATTTTTCTCTCTTTTAGATTATGATCTCCACACACTAAAATTAGATTTTTAGTCCATCTTTTATAGTTTTCTTAATTAACCCTTGAATCCCTCTAAAAATTACTGTAGCAGTCTTACTGTTCACTCATTACTGTAGCAGCATTACTGATACTAATATATTTCCTAATTAAACCTATATTTTGTCTAATTTATTCTAATTCTTATTCAATAATTCATTAAAAGTCAACTCAAATATATGTAAATATTATACACATCAAATTTCCCCACACTAAAGCTTTGTTTGTCCTCAAGCAAAAATCAAATTTGAAATTTAAAGACCGGCTACACTATAACCAAAGACTAATAATTTCTAAGACATGCAAACCGATAACACCGAGATTGAAAATTGTTTACTAAAGAAGATAGTTGGACAAAAAAAATTCATCATATATGAACAATTTACTAATCACAACCCAAGCACATAACTCTTTGAAATCCAATGAACATAACTCTAGAAGAAAAACATTAAGGTCTATAACTCTTTTTTTCCCCTCACAACTTTGGTTGTGAATGCGTTTTATGCTCCATTTCACAACATCTTTTCTTTTCTTTGCTTTTCACTTTGTGAGTGCGTTTTACACTCCATCTCACCATTTTTTTTGTTCTCTCAATTCAATTCTTCCCACTCTTAGTTATCCCCCGTGGTTCCCGTATTACTAAGCATGGATACCGCCAAGTGGGTCATTTGGATACTCTTACTCTAACTAGAGCATTAGAGTAGATTCAGAGCATTTAAAAATTTAGATTTAAGTATTGCTCTTACTTAAGAAAATAGATTTTTTTTTTAGAATTACAAACCAAAATGCATTCTATCCCAAAATCATGCTCAAATTCAATCTCCAAGTTCATGCTTATATTATAAAAGCTAAAATTTTCATACATAATGACCATGTACAACCACCTTAATTAATAAACCATTCAATAATTCGGTAATTGAATAGAAAAGCATACTTATACATTATTGCTCTTTAATTGCAATTGAGCTAATATTTCACGCAAAACAAAAATTTAAAGGACAAGCTAATAGTAATATGGGGAAATTGAGTTGAAAGTTAATGAATAGAATAGAGAAAATGTATTTACCCCCTTTTTATTTTTTTTAACTGAAAATCAACGATTTAATTGAACATGAATAGTGAAAAAAACACAAAGTCCCCCCCCCCCCCCCCCCCCGCACACTCACACTATCTATGTCATTGTCCCCAATGACAGAAATTATAAAATACATGCACAAATTAGAAAATAAAAGAGAAATTAAGAATAAAGAGGAAATAGTAAAGAAGAATACTACCCTGAAACTTGTAGTCATCTGTTAGCTTAAAAGCAGCAGAAAATAAAAGAACTAAAAAAATGATTATCAAAATATAAACCAAAGAAGTTAAATGTATAACATCCTTAAACAAAATAAAGAAAAGAATTAAAAGAAAACAACATTAAACATCCTAATGAAAACATGAAAATAGACGAAAAGTAATAAAAGAAAACAATATCAGTCCTCCATAGGATCAAAAGCATCATGAGCAGGATCAAAAGAAGTTGGATCAACTGCTGGATCGTTTATCGGGTCATTGTCATCATGCCATTCTTCTATAGCAGCAGCAGAGGTAAAGCTTGGAAAAATAGGGCATGGAGGCAAAGAAACACCCTGTTGGTGACATAAGCTAGAGAGGCCATCAACTACCCAATGACTAGCTTTGTATGATAATGAAGTGTAGCCTCAATATGGAAAGGATAAGAGGATGATAAGCCAACTGAATGTAAAGGTGGTGGAGGAGCTTGGGTAGTAGGAGGTGGTGGAGGGGGATGCTCATCGCCACCTAACTCAATAAGATGCTCAGTCAAAAAGTACTACCCATCACGAACCTCAGCTAAATGAATTTTTCTCATCACAGTCAGGTTAAATGGAAGCATGTTACAAACATAAGTGAGATTAGGAAAAGTGTCAAAAACCCATAAAGACTTAATTAGATGAGTAATGTAGGAACCTCCACATAATGCACCTTTTTTTTTTCCTTAGACATACCATCCATGTAAAGAGCAAACCCAAAGCCTAAATGAGGTACTAAACCCTTATCAAAGCATTTTAAGTATAATAAATCCCAAAATGAAACAAATATGGTGCTCTTCCTACATCCATAAATGGTAAAGGCTATAAGATGATGCAAGCATCACAAATCAGGGTGAGTAATATTTGTGCTCTTACTTATCCTAGGGTCATAATTCTTTTGAGCCCCAATACTTGTAATTTCTCTCCAGTACCCCAAAGGACTTCCATTCCTAAGATTAATGATAGAATTTTTAATCTCCTCACTTGTGGTGAATATAACATCATAAAAACTATAGTGCATAACAAATTCATTGAGAGAATGGGAAAATTGCTTTCCTCCTAATTAGTACTTAACAAAACCCTTTTTATCAAAATCAACTAGTGTGCTCTTTTCCATTGAAAAACTAGATAAGAACTCGATAAAAAGCTCATAGAAAATAGGTTCTTTTATCTTTATAAAATTATCCCACTTTGATCTATCAATCATCCTTAACACTGATTCATTCAAGCCTATAGTTGCTAAATCACCTAGTTTAATATGATAATAAGGATGAATGGGAAGGGAAATCAAAGAGGCACACCTTTCTTTATGGGTTGTATCTAAAAATTAAAGCAAAGGATAAAGAGGATTGGCTCAGCTTCGACTTTGACTTGCATCACATGAGGAAGAGGTAGCCATAGGCGACGACACGACCGTGTGCGATTCATTAAGAGGTGATGGTGGAGAAGCCTCACAAGGTCATTTCGTGGTGGGATTTATCTTCTTTCTAATGTATTTTGCCTTCCCCATATGAGAATTTAAAGAAAATGTCAAAGATTTGGTGTGGGTATGGTCAAGAAAGAAGAAATTTAAAGAAGATGGAGGGAGAAGTTGAAAGGAAAAGAAGAATGGTGAAAGTGATGGTATAGGGCGGCTAGGGTTGGGAAGGATGGTTTATATAGAAAATGACATGACACAGGCGTGTGGCATCTCGGGTCACATGTCATGTCGTTATCAGGTAGAGGGAAAAGAATAGGAACACTGTTTTAGGAAATTGTG
This sequence comes from Mallotus repandus, assembly GCA_949671775.1. NCBI lineage: Eukaryota > Viridiplantae > Streptophyta > Magnoliopsida > Malpighiales > Euphorbiaceae > Mallotus > Mallotus repandus. The sequence continues at coordinate 5,704 of CATIWM010334321.1, read as the reverse complement.
TGAGATGTCGTGTTAGGTTCGGGTGAACAAAACTAAGGAAAAGAAATTCAAGATGGCATCCCATGCCGTACTGAAACTCATGTCATAAAAAGTGGTAAGGTGACATGGGCATGTGGAATGCTGTGTCAAATTAAAAAAGAGAGGCTCGAGATACAACACAGTTTTATCACATTGTGACTTAAAATTTATTGGGATTGGGAAATGTAATTAACATCAACACGGTATCTACAAACCGTGTTGGAAACCATGTGTGCTTCGGGTGCCTAATAAAATCATCACATGGCATGTAACACAGTTTGTATGAAACTGTGTCCTAACAAAATAGAACTTTTACATAATTCCTACCTAGACACGACATGGTATTTAACCATGTCATATGTTGTGTTGATCATACAGCTCCTTAATCCAGAGGATCCTGAATGAAAAATATCATTTGTAAATAGAAAAATAAAGAAATTAAAAATACAAAAATTAAAGAAAAATAAAAGGGAAGTTCAAAAGATGTTGGGTTGCCTCCCAACGAGCGCTAGTTTAAGGTCTTTTAGCTTGACCGAGCAGCAATGCTGTCATTCTAGGTCAATGAGTGTGCAAGAGACACTCTTAAAGCTTGCTTCCTCAAAGTAGTAAGGTTAAACAATGTCCATTGATTTTGAAAGTTTCATTGGCCTTGGTTAGACGTTCAACTGCTCCATGAGGAAAAAGTTGTTTGATTTTGAAAGGACCAGACCATCTTGACTTGAGTTTTCTTGGAAAAAGCTTCAATCTGGAGTTGAAGAGAAGCATAAAGTCTCCTTTCTTAAATTCTTTTTTCTGCAAGCATTTGTCATGCCACTTTTTAGTTATTTCCTTATAGATTTTGGTATTCTCATATGCATCCATCCTGAATTGTTCAAATTCATTCAATTGGAGAAGTCTTTTTGTACCAACCTTGGCTAAATCAAAGTTGAGAAACCTTGTTGCCCAAAATGCCTTGTGCTTTAGCTCAACAAGGAGATGGCATGACTTCCCAAAGACTACACTAAAAGGTGAAGTCCCAATGGGAGTTTTGAAAGTCGTTCTTTATGCCTAAAGTGCATCATCCAAATGTGTAGACCAATCCTTGCGTGAAGCATTAATTATATTTTCTAATATGCTCTTCAATTCTCTATTTGAAATCTTCACTTGTTCGCTTGTTTGGGGATGCTATAGTGTAACCACTTTATGCTTGACTCCATTTGTAAAAAGGCTTTCAAATTAGTGATTGCAAAAGTGATAACCTCCATCACTTATGATAGCTCTAGTAATGCCAAAACGAGTGAAGATGTTCTTTCGAAGGAACTTGGTAACTACCTTTGCATCATTGGTTGGTGAGGCTATTGCTTCAACCCACTTAGAGATATAATCAACTGTAACCAAGATGTCTTTGTTTCCATAGGAATATAACCTATAAAATCAATCCCCCATACATCAAATAGCTCAATCTCCATGATATTAGCAAAGGGCATCTCATTCCTTCTACTAATATTTCATGTTTGTTGACAGTGATCACATCTAAGCACAAAGTTCCCAACATCTTTGAAAAGAGATGGCCAATAAAAACCACTTTTAAAAGAGAAGGCCAATAAAGTCCCCAACATCTTTGAAAAGAGATGGCCAATAAAAACCACTTTGAAGAACCTTTGTTGTTGTCTTTGTTGAACTTGCATGTCTCCCACACTCAAGTGAATGACAATGAGTGATAATTTGTGGAATTTCTTCATCTGGTACACATCTTCTTATCAGCCCATCTCCACATGTTTTATAAAGATAGGGTTCATCCCATAAATAATGTTTCACATCCCAAAAGAATTTCTTCTTTTTATTGTAGTGTAGACCAAAGGGAAGAATTCCATATGCTAAGTAATTTACCAAATCAACATACCAAGGAATGATTTATTGTGCTTTCATAAGTTGCTCACCTGGGAGATCATCAATAATTGGGAGAGAATCTGAATTATGAGATAGTTCAAGGCGGGAAAGGTGATCCGCCACTAAATTTTATGTCCCTTTATGATCTCTAATCTCCAAATCAAACTCTTACAAAATTAGAATCCATCGAATGAGTCTTGGCTTAGCATTCTTCTTCGTTAATGGTACTTGAGAGCTGAATGATCAATGTAGACGATCACCTTACTTTTGACTAAATAAGAGTGAAATTTGTCCATTGCATATACCACCGCTAAAAGCTCCTTTTCAGTTATTGCATAGTAGATTTGAGCTTCATCAAGAGTGTGACTTATGTAATAAAGTGCATAAGTCTGCTTATCTTTTCATTGCCCCAACACAGCTCCTATAGTATAGTCACTCGCATCACACTTAATCTCAAATGGAAGACTCCAATTCAGTGGTTGTAACACGGGTGTTGTGATTAAGGCATCCTTTAACCTATGAAAAGCATTTAAGAACTCATTATTAAACTTAAAGGTGACATCTTTAGAAAGAAAATTAGTAAAGGGTTTAGTGATCTTAGAAAAATCTTTGATAAAGCGACAATAAAACCTAGCATGACCAAGGAAACTCCTTATTCCTTTGACGGAGGTAGGTGGTGTTCAATCACTTCGATCTTGGCTTTATCAACTTCAATTCCATTTTTAGAAACAATATGTTCAAGCACCACTCCTGTCGTTACCATGAAGTGACACTTCTCCCAATTAAGCATAAGGCTTATTGCCTCACAACGCTGCAATACTTTAGAAAGGTTATCTAGACATGCATTAAATGAAGAGCCATAAACTAAAAAATCATCCATAAAAACCTGTATTATGTCCTCAACAAAATCAGAAAAAATTGACATCATGCATTTTTGAAAAGTGGCGGGTGCATTATATAACTTGAAAGGCATTCTTCTATATGAATATGTTCTATAAGGACATGTAAATGTGATTTTCTCTTGGTTATCAAGATGAGTAAGAATTTGAAAGAAACCTGAATAATGTTAGCACAACTCTACAAGTGTAAAAATTATGGTAAGTAATAAAGTGATAAGTAAAGTATCGTTCCCATAAGGAAATGGTACTGAGTACTAACTGTCAATCGATTTTCCCTAGCTAGCACAAATCAAATAAAACTGCAAGAATTAAATTAAATAACTTACAATAAGACTAATCTAATTAAATCAATGGGGATAAACTAGAGATTGAGTTTGTTTCATTAGTTAGGACTAGAATTACAGAATTAAGTTTAACTATTTCATTGGTCACAATCAAAGGTAAACTACTCAAATTACCTAGAGTCTCTTTCGAGATCATCTAAGCATGCCAAAATTAATTACCACCTATTTTCACGGTCAAGTCAATTAATTAGGGCTCATTAAGTTCTTTAGAAATTTATTGATCCCCGAAGGTTCATTTACTTTCGTGATCGAGGTTCCTAAGTCTTATAAGTTAGAAGTTAGTAAATTACTTAACTTTCATTGATAGCAATCTACCCATAAACATGCAAACAATTGGACCCTTAATTGAACACAAGACATTAAGCACAACTTATAAAATTTATTGAAAATCAAATTATTAATGAAGAAATAAAATCCCAACAACTCTAACTAGCTACTCCAAAAACAAACTCTAAACTATAGTTTAGCCAAACATGGATTTAAAAAAAATTACAAACATAAAATAAATAACAAGAGAATGAAGAAGAAAAATGGATAAAACTCATTTAAACGCGCTTCAATCTTCAAGCCCTTGCTTGCCTTTTTGAGCTCTTGTTTGTATTTTTTGTGTCTAATCTCCTCAATTTTTCTCAATAGCTCTCTTGTATCCCCTCTTATAAGCTCGGTCTCATGGAAAACCTACTTGCACTTGAATTCTCAAAAAGGAAGTTTTCTTTACTCGACATGGCTTCCATCATGGCGTGTTGAATCTGGTGTCATGTCCTTCATTTTATAGAACGGTTTCCATCATGGTGTGTGCAATCCAATGTTGCAACTTGTGTAGACGGCGAGGTTTAGCGCGCGCCAAGTTTATTGCAACCGCGACACTGTTTGAGCTCAGGGCTCTAGGGAACACACTAACCATTGTCACAAAGACATGGCGTGGAGATGAGGAGTCGCCACCCAGGGTAATTACTGGGACAAATCGAAAGTGGTGGTAACTCGATTCTCTAACAACCAGGAGTTCTGGATACGGAATACCAACTTCTTTTAGTCTTGTGTTCATTTAGATTTATTTTATTAATTATTATCTTATTCCTTAATTACATGCAATTTTATTAAACCCTAATTTGAAACATCCATCTAACCCTAAGGCAACTAATCAAATAAAAAGGCACATAAAAATGCATTCAAAGTATAATGTCCCTAAATCTAAACTATATTTTAATTTAAGTTAACTAAATTTACATATTTTAATTACAAATGAAAATAAAACTAAAAATGGGCCTATATCTTGATTATTAGTGAGCCTAAATCTATTGCTTTTAATTCTAATAGAGGGCTTAAGTCTATTAAATTATGAAAGAAAAAGAAACCAATTAATGGGCTTAGTTCTAATTATTTTAATACTAAAGAAAGTGGGCCTAAATCTACAAATTATGAAAGAAACTTTATTAATGGGCTAAGTCTAAATTAATTTTATAAAAATGGGCCTAAAATCTAAATTAACCTAATGGGCCCAAATTTTATTTTAAACCTAAAATCTAATTTTAAAGAGGTTAAATCCACATATGGGCCTAGAGCCCAAAGCAAAATAGAAAACAAGCCCAAAACACATAAAATAAAATAAAAACCAAAGCAAATAGCAAAAAAAACATACATCACGTGATTTTTCCTAACCCTAATTTTAATTACATGCAACCTAAAATTAATCTACAGCCGTCATTGATTTTAATTGAATTACCAAATGGATCCTAATTTACTATTCCAATTAAAGCATATGCACTTAGAACTTTACTATTCCTACTACTGGGGCTATTACAATAATCTACTGAAAAGAAATAAAATTCTATAACCCAAAATAAAATAGCATACAAAATAATCTACAGTACAAATAAGTAACCCTAAAATGGTTTAAATACAAATGTGAATCCATGGCATTCCATGGATCTTCATAAATCTTGTTCACCACCACAATTCAGATCTCTCGTCCAGAATAAAAAAAACAAAGAAATAAAAGGATTAGTAACCAAAAATGAAAATTAAATCAAAATCACAAATCAAAAGCTAAATAAAAAGATAAACAAATAAAGGAAAAAGAAAAAAATATTTAAGGAAAGAAATAAAAACTATGATGATGGTGCAGTATGATTAGCTCCTCAGAGATTGTGTTGAATCACCGTCTAAATGAGTCTCCAGTATTGGCTTGCATATTCTGGCTTTGATTATTTTAACGTCAAAACCTTTTTTTTACTCAGACGTCTCTCAAAAAACCAAAAGAAAGCTTTTTTTTTTCTTTTTCTCTCTCTTTTTTCTACGTTCTTTTCCTTCCCCCCCATCTTCTCTGCATCTCCTCTCCGCCTTTTATTTCTCTCTATCACCAATCCGTTTTACGGGATAAGTGATTAAGAAGAGATAAAGGGTTACGGGAAGAGGATAAACCACAGGAGGTGATATACATTAACTTATTTATTTATATTATTATTATTATTTTTTATTAATTAATTTTAAAAAAATTATCAATTAACTAAATTTTGGCCAATCAAATTTAAGAAAAATCAATAAAAATTGAAATAAAACAAAGTAAAAAAAAAA
>CATIWM010334231.1:0-24398 GCA_949671775.1 Mallotus repandus | reverse complement strand
TTTAAAATGCATATGAATATATTATTTAAATAATTATATAAATGTTTAACGTTTTAAATGATTGTTTATTTATTTTTATTATTTTTAAATATTTAATAATAAATTTTATCAATTATATAATTTTTTTCTTAAAAAATGTCATATTATAATTTATCAATTACTTTTAATTTGTCAAATAAGGTTAACGGCTTAATCATTACATCTGTAATTGTTATTTCCTTAAAAATTACACATGTAGCTATTACACTCTATTTTTTTAACTCTGATCCAAACGCACCCAAAAAATTAAGAAATACAAAAGATTAATCATGTAAAGTCTGGGGAGACTATCCATTTTTGTTATTCATAATGGTCATTGTCAAATCATATTTTACGTTGTTAAAATATACCTAGGTCTAATTCCTTTGAAATTTCATGTCACTTAGTTATGATCGTGTGTATGTGTAAGTATATTTATGGGTCTTACCGAGTAGTAATTATACGAATAATAATGTATCAACAGTAAGTCTTGTGCTGTTAACCGAAAGAAAATTGCATTCTAGGTGCGATCGTAGTGGTTGTGGTCAAACCAGAAGCAGGTCTCTTCGAAATTCCACATTACTCAGTTGTGACCGTATGTGCTTGTACTGTTTAAAAAAAATTTACCTAGGCCTACTCTATTTTATTTACCCCTGGCAAGAAACTTTTTTCAATCATCACGTCAGGTTCTTCTCTAAGCTGCATTTTACTGCTGGATTTGATGATCGCCATCCATGGCCGCTGCGACGATAGCCTTTAACACCATCGGAACTGCAGCCAAGTTTACGCGCCGCATCTCTCTCCTTTGTTGCCCTCACTTCCTCTCTTCCACAACCAGCCGGACCTCAATTATCCCAAAGCTCGCTTTCACCTCCACCCGTTTCTCCTCCAATTCCTCTTCCGGTAAACCTAATATTTCTCCTTCAAAAACAATTTATTACATGTCCGCCAAAAAATTAGGCACTAACTGATGTGTTTGTGTACAGTTCTTAAATCTGAAGTTGCTGCCGTTGAAGGATCAAGCGTTGGCGTTTCAGGCAATAATTTGGAATCTCCCGTGGTTATCGTTACCGGAGCTTCTAGAGGAATCGGACGAGCCATTGCATTAACTCTAGGCAAAGCTGGTTGTAAGGTCTCTCCGAAACTTCATTTTTAATTTTTGCCTTAGTTGATCCTTAGCTTTCATGATAGATTAATGATTGAATTTGCAGGTTCTTGTAAACTATTCAAGGTCATCAAAGGAAGCTGAAGAAGTTTCTAAAGAGGTGCATGTCTTGTCTTGTTTTCTTTGGTATTTTCACACATATAAATAGCGAAGTAAAAATCTATGATCTCGTGTTGAAAGCTGTAGCTTCGGTTAATAATGAATAATGTTTGCTTGCTGTTTTGCAACATGAACTTGCAAAAAATTATAAAAGATATAGGGTTTTTTATTCGATTTTTTGGACTATTTCTTGTGTATTAGTATTAGTGACAGATGAATACTAAGTGGCTGTGCCACAAACCCCCCACAAGTTAGGCATTGTTGCCAACTTCATCAGTTTGGAGCTACTTATAGGCATGTTTCTTATTTCGTGTGAGAGTCATTATACCATATTATAACCTGCTCTATTTTTATCTTGCAGATTGAGGCATCTGGAGGGCATGCTCTTACTTTTCGCGGTGATGTTTCAAAAGAAGATGACGTGGAATCAATGATTAACACTGTAAGCAAATGCACTTGACATTATAGATAATTAGATATAGCATTTCTTACTGGTTCTACTGTTTCATTTTAACAATGATATTCATCATCATGTCTGTACTTGGCAGGCAGTTGATGCTTGGGGAACTGTTGATGCGTTGATAAATAATGCAGGTAAGTTGAAGTCTCTGCATTTTCTGCTAAATCTTCTTTTATTTCCCCCCTGACTGTTGAACAATATTTCTAGGAATAACACGTGATGGATTGCTGATGAGAATGAAAAAGTCCCAATGGCAGGAGGTTATTGATTTGAACCTCACTGGTGTATTTCTCTGCACACAGGCATGTGCCCTGAAACTGTATTTAGTAGTAGGTGCTCTAGCTTATGTTTTTTGATTTCTGACCGAGGTTATTTATGGTGCAGGCTGCTGCCAAAATTATGATAAAAAAGAGGAAGGTAATTGTCACATTCGGTAATTATTTTCCTTTCTGAAAAATAGGAAATGTTAAGATTTTAACCAAATAAATTGAGAGTTTGAGACATCAAGCATTCAGAAGACTAAGTTTATGCTGTTAAAATGTTCATGCACCCTAACATTTCTACCACTATGTTCATGTTCTCCCTCATCATGAGCAATCACATTTAACAGTAGTTCAGTGGATATTGATTCATGTGAGCCATAGACTCATAAAGTCCCAGTTAGAGGGCAACGGTATGATGGTAGATAGAGTGAAGGTAGAGTTAGGCCTAGACTAACTTGGAGAAGAGTGGTAAAGACAATTTATTGGCTCTACATCTTTCTCAAGATTTGTCCATAGTTGTGTGGAATGGAGAAAGAGAATCCATATGACTGATCCCAATTAAATTGTGATTAAGGCTTAGTTGTGTCAATGGAGATTGATCTGCTTAGGGGAAATTATGGGATTTTCTCTTTATTTCTCTATCTAGTTGTATACTAGAAGTTAACTGATTAGATTGGGCTTTATTAAAGGAGGGGCAATGAGGGATGCTTACTAGGGAGAAGCCTAAATTTTCAGATTACTTGGATTATATTGTGACATCATTCTGTCTTGCTCTTTTGTTCTGAGTCTGCTCTTGGTTTTGCAGGGAAGAATTATCAACATAGCATCTGTTGTTGGTCTGGTTGGCAATGTAGGACAGGCAAATTACAGTGCTGCAAAAGCAGGAGTTATTGGCTTTACCAAAAGTGTGGCAAAGGAATATGCTAGCAGGAACATCAATGTAAGTAAACAGGGTCAACACGTTTAGGTGAAGTTGCTAGATCCTGATGCTTCTAGTGCTATATGTTTATGAACATCTCATTTTTAGGTGGCTTATTATACAGGCCTCTTGTCTGATAAATTTTTCCCCTCTAGGTCAATGCTGTGGCTCCAGGGTTTATTGCATCTGATATGACTGCCAAGCTCGGAGAAGACATTGAAAAAAAAATCTTGCAAACTATCCCTTTAGGTGGGCAAAGAAAAATTCGCAATTTTATTTAAGTGTTAATTTTTCAATGCAAATGAGACTCCAAAATATCTCATGTATTTTATAAGAATTTTTATATTTTTTATTAGACCTTTCGGAATCTCAGAATTTGCAAATATCTGGTGTTTTTGATAAATCAAACAGCTTTTCTCACCTTTTTTTTTTTAGTTCAGTTTTGCACAGGAATAATCATGCCATGCCATGGTAGTGTTTTGAGTTCTTGAGTTCAAATATGGCTAGGCTTGAATTGTACTCCGGAGACTGATTGTACAAGTAAGGTATTGGTCAAATGAAATCTATAATTGTTGGTGCAGGGCGATATGGACAGCCAGAAGAAGTTGCTGGAGTGGTAGAATTCTTGGCCGTTCATCCTGCTGCCAGTTACATTACCGGACAGGTACTTATGTTGTAACTACAGGTGTTTAATTTTTGTTGGTTGTTTCAGAGAATTGACATTGCTGTACCATTTTATTTCAGGTGTTTACCATTGATGGAGGAATGGTGATGTAGATATCTATCTGAATATAGCTGGCAGGCGTCTTGACAACGTGCATAACATCAGAGGCATAGAAAGGAAGATGTGAGTGCGTTAATTAATTTCTGGGAAATGCATTAGATTGTCCATTGGATCATAATCTTAGCAGTTAAAGGATAAAAAGAAAAAGGAGGGAGGAGTTAAATGGGCCTTTTCTCTGGTTTTCCGTTGTGTAATTACTATTACTAAATGAATGCATAGATTTTTGAAAAATTACTCCTAATTCAGGATTATTTTAAATTGTTCTCCTTTATTCTTTTCTTTTTCATTGTATTTATTGAATTATATATTCACAAACACATAATTAAAATTTGAAGGTATTAAAATAAATATGACATTTGATTATTCTAAAAAAGAAAATATGAAATTAAAACTAAAATTAGAAGAATTATAAATTATTTTATTTAAACTTTAAAATAGTTTAATTAAAAAACATATTAATTCAACGTCTATGCCTGAATTCACAACTAATGGTGGTATAAATGAAAATAAAGAGAAATTATCACTTCTATTTTTTTTAAATATTTTAAAGCAAACGCATGACGATACTTTCCACTTCACAAAAGTCCATGAATTTTGAGCAGTTAGCTACGAAAAAAAATATATTTAGGCTCTGTTCTTTTTAGAAAATATTTTTCAAAAAGATATTTTTTTAAAAAAAATATTTTTTTTTATATTTAGTTGCAATATTAAAAAAGATAATAAATAAGAAGAAAAGATATTAAAAAATAAAAAAATAATAATAAATAAAATAATATTAAACCCTTAAAATAAGAAATATTTTTTTTTGTTTTAAAGTAATTTTTTTATTGGTACATTATTTTTACACTAAAAAATAAAGAATTCCGTAAACAAACTCAGCCTTATTATAAGATTAATCTGATTCTGAGTTTGAGTGAAAAAATAAAAAATATGTAATGAGGACAGAAACGGACTTATGTAACTATAAAATCCATGGCGGCATGAAGGAGAGAGCCCAAATAAGAAGCAATCGAAAAAATTCAAAGCAGCAGTGAGACTTTTCAGTTGAATATAACCAAGAGTAGTATCAGTATCATTAGATAAAAATTCGAGATCAAGAGTCAAACAAAAGGTAGAATAAAACCAAGGCAAGAGAAGATAAGAGAGGTATGTGCGGTGCGGTAGTTCTATCTAATCAATCCATCATGCGTGTTCATTTGCTAAAGTGACAATAATATGAGTCATGCCTGTCATGTGTATGTTGAATTGCTTCAGAAATAATACTGCTATTGATACGGCTGTTGATGATTGTTTTTTTTGTGTTATGGGAAGGAGGATGATTTTGATAAAGAAAATGGTGAAGGAAATGGGAGCGACTCTGCATTTTATTTGGTCAATGGAATTTTGGAGGATGGGTGTGTTTTGGACAATCTCTTTGATAGCCTCATATTTCCACTTGTTTTTCCATGAGATGTTTGGTCGCACCTCTCATCACTATCCTCGTTGTTCCTTTCTTCAAAACACAAGTGGACCTGCCAAACCCCTTTGCATTATTACTGGTGTAAGTATCCCGTCTATTCCACTATCACATTCATCTCCAGTGCCTGCTGCAGAATAAATCAATTTTAAAATGAGATATCATATCCTTTTTTTTTGTCTTAATTTTGTACTCATTGCTGCTGCAGGCTACATCTGGTCTTGGTGAGGCTGCCGCTTATGCACTTTCAAGGGAAGGTTTCTTCGTTGTTCTTGGTACTCTGCTGCTCTTTTTTGTTTGTTTTTTCTTCTCCTTTCAACTCATCATTTGTATCGCTGCTTCTAACAACAATCTGATAAATGAGCAACTGCTAAAACTTGGATGATAAATTGAAAACTAGTTGTTTGAGTGAGGTTCTAGAATGCCCTTTTTATTTCTTTACGTCCAATACTGTCAAAAATGATTTCCATGCTAGAATTAGTCCTTTTCTTTACCTTTTGAAATAGAAAAGAATTCTTCTGTAAGCTCTAAAAATAATTGCTGAAATGATTTTCCGACTGCAGCTGGACGGTCATCAAAATCATTATGCAAGGTATAATTCATATCATTAGAATATTTTCTTATTATCGTGCTTCACATTTGACTTTCTTTATGTTTCCTTGTATTGGATTGTATAACAGACTGTCGAGAGGATTAAAAAACGGGACAGGGATGCCCAAGTGAAAGCTTTCGAGGTTGACCTCTCATCTTTGCAGTCAATTTTAAAGTTCAAAGACTCACTGGAGAAGTGGCTCTTGGATTCCAATATGCATTCTTCTATCCAACTTCTGATAAATAATGCTGGCATACTGGCAACATCTCATCGTCTCACAGCTGAAGGCTATGATCTGTAATTCTCTGTTTATTTATAATTGATGGATCCCTCTCTATCAGGGACATGGAGCTGTTTCTTACTACTTAAAAGAACCTCAAGCCTCAATTGACCTTTACATCCTGAAAGCATCTGCTTATGCTTCTGAGATCCCTCAAGCTAAAAATAGCCATTTCAGTCACATCATATGTGCACCAAAGCACTTTCACCAATTATCAAATATATTTTCAGTCCCTAATACTTCTTTTTACGTCAAATTAGCTTTTGGTATAGCATCTTTTAACTTGAAACTACCGCATTATTTTATATTTTGCAAACTCATTAGACTACTTGAAATTGTGGAAATGCTAAGATTATATTCTTAGTGCCTGAACTGTAGTGGTCGAATCAATTATTTCTTGCTGAAATTACCCTTTTTCCCCAGGATGATGGGTACAAACTATATCGGTTCATTCTCCCTGACCAAACTTCTATTACCGCTTCTTAGAAACAGTCCTGTTGGTTCACGCATAGTGAATGTCACATCCTTTACACATCGAAGTGGTAAGAACTTGGCCTGTCAGTTTATGTGTAGCACATTTGTTGTATATGAGGTGCTGTTCTTTTTGGTCATCTCATCCATTGGATATGCTAAAACTAAGGGATTCGTGATCTTGCTGTCACATGGCCTTCATTTGTTTGGATGCTTGCTGTGTTGGTAAATCACTATTTGTTCAAATTTTATTATAAGCAGCATTTTTAAATAGAAATAAAATTTGTATATTCGGTTTTGCATAAGATCTTTCCAAGCACATGATTACTTTGGCTCCTTTCTCTTCAGTGTTTAATGTGCAGGTTGACAAGGAAACTGTTTATGGGAAGCGCTTCTTGACATCCAAACAGTATCCTTATGCCCAAATCTACGAGTATTCCAAATGTAAGTCATAGTTATGAATAATTTTCTCATGGATTATCTTTTACTTCATTTCTTGTGATCACATTTTTCCTGTTGGTAGTATGCATACTGCTTTTCTCATATCAGCTTCATCGACAACTTCACTTAGCAGATGAATCTTGCCACTTCTCTGTCAAGTATGTGTTTTATGCCTTTATATGCTTTTTCTTTAGTTAGTTAATGACACAGCATTCTAACTTTAGTGTGAACATCATCCACTGAAACCGTTTTCTTCTATTTTGAATGTAATCACTTGAAAATGTGCTTGACTTCTTCTAGAATGCATAAAGTAGTAGTCATTTTTTCTTGTACTCATATACAGATCTTCATCTCCCACTTAAGCCAACTTTTCACTCTCTCAAGAAAATCTCTTCCTATACTGCAATGTTTAGGGATTTCAGTTTTCAACTTGTGATCACATAATTTGATTTTGGCTTTTGTTTTATTGGGTATCTCAGTGCTGCAGATCCTGGAGTTGTGAAAACAAATATCATGCGAGAGGTCCCTTCCTGCCTTTCAAGTGTAGCCTTTGTAGTTTTGAAATTTTTGGGCCTTTTGCAGTCACCTGATAATGGGGTTAGCTCTATTCTTGATGCTGCCCTGGCCCCCCCAGTAAGTTTTCCCTTGGAAGTTGGTATTTTTCTTTAGTTATTTCCCTTTTTCCTCCAACGTTAAGAGCATAGCAATATTATCCAATAGTTCAACTAACGCTATTGTTCTGAGATAACTAGTTTGTTCTCTCAGGAAATATCTGGAGCCTACTTTTTTGGTGGAAAGGGCAGGACTCTGAAGTCTTCTGCACTTTCGCGAGACATCAACCTTGCGGAAAAACTTTGGACCACTTCATGTGATCTCTTTTTGGACTCAAAAACTCGCATCCAAGGATAAAAGATGGACAATTTTCTTGAACCAAAGAAAGACTAGCCTGTGTGCTTGTCAACTGAGGCGGTAGATACATTCTTATAGCAGTTAGCATTGCAGAGACCAATGACCTGTGTGGTGAGATGAGGTACAGTTCTGTTGGGTTTCCTTTGTCAATCTCCTTCCCAAAAAAAAAAAAAATTGCAGATCTTCTGTTGGAGTTTCGCAAATGCAAACTATGATGCACGGAAACTTCTCCGAATAGGCGTTTCCGCATTTCGGAAATTTCCGGAAACTCATCGAAAACGTTTCGGGGCCGTTTCTTAAATATAAAAAATTAAGAAATATGTTTCCTACTTGGAAACGCGTTTCCAACTTGAAAAATATATTTCTTTAGTATTTTTCTAAATAAGAAAGCAGACAATTTAAAAAATATTTTTTATATTTTTTTTAATTAAATAAAATAATTTCTATAATTATACTTTTACTTGATAGAATCGATAAAAATTTTCAAGATTTATATATAAAAATTATATTTATATATATTTGCATGTTTTTAATACTTATTTGTATACCTTTATATTTTTATTATTTACACGTTTTCCTTACGTTTTTGTTTCCTATATTTTAAGAAATTGAGTTTCAATGTATCCGTTTCCATATTTTTCCGTTCCCGTTTCCGTTTTTGTGCTACATAGAATGCAAATAAAATTGTAGCAGAAAGTTACACTAAATTGAGCAGCCAAAATGTAAACATTTTGTCCCATGATGTGGACATCGTTGATAATTTGGGTAGAAGGATACCTGAAAATAGGACGCTTCCTTGGAGGACGAAGAAATGAAAAGAAACAATGATTGGAATTTCCGAATTTGTGGTTGAAAAATCATATTCATGCAACGATACCGTTGATTGTAGTTTTTTAATTTCACAACTTATTTTGTTCCTTAAGCTTACATTTTCAAGATTTCCATTACGGTATAGATTATAATTTTTCAAGTCTGCTTGATCATCTAGAGAGAGAAATGTCTCTCTACCTTGCGCATAGTCCTATGCATGGGTCTAGAGAATTCGAACTGTGACAAAAAAAAAAAAAAAAAATTGAATAAAAAGTTTCTATTGGCCTTTTTTTTTTTTAAAAATAAAATTTTCATTCGTTGAAAATCAATAATATATCTTGATGAACATATAATATGAATAAAATATAATAAAAAAAGCATAAAAAAAAACTCTCACTGAAGATATGAAACTGTTTGTCGTTATTTTTCAATCGCGTTGATAAAACTATTTTGATTTGCAACTTTAACGATTTGCTCAACAATCTTTATGCTCAACTTCATGTCGTTCATTAGCTATAAATCGACTCTATGATATTTAATTGAATCCGATTGTAAAAATACTGACAAAAGTTTTATAATAGAAAGAACTATAAACTATATATAAGAGAACTATCAAAACACTATAAAAAGATTAATAACTTCATGAATGAATAATAAAAAATAAAAATAAAACAAACAGATTAAATATTTGTATTTATTGGATGAAAAATAAAATAAAATAAAATAATTAATGAGAGATCACTGCCGATCTAAAAGATGATCGGCGGTGGTCAAAAATAAAAGTGTTTGATGAAAAAACCTATTTCTATTGACCTTTTAACTTCTTCCAAACTGTATCGTTCCAAAAAATTTTATCGAGTGAGTTAAGAGATTTTGAATTTTTTTTAAATTTTTTTATTGAGCGGGTCTGGATTATAAATTTAAAATTATATGTTACAAATAAAATTTAACACCTTCTTAGTAATTAATTATATCCAAATAATTTATTTTAGACAATCTATTATAGAGTGTTATTATGACGTATAATATTTATCATTTTAAATATTTATTAATTTTTTGAAATAAAATAAATACATTCATCAACTAAATCTTTTTATAGTTAATTTTCAATATATATTTAAATCATAAAGTAAAATTTAAATATACAAATAAAATTTTTATTGTAAAATTTATAGTCATCTTACTTTATATGTTTAAATTATAAAATTATTAAACATAAATATTAAAATAAACTTTAAAATAAAAATTTTAAAAAATAGTACTATTATTAGATATAATATATTTAATATCATATAAAAATATATATTTCCTTATTATGAATTTTCATCTAATGGTAATTAAAACAAAATAAAATTAAAGTAACTATAAATCAAAATAATCATAAAATTTTTCTTAATTTTAAATATACAAACTAAAAAATTAATATAAATTTTTGAATTTTAATTTTGCTCCAAATTGCTTTAAAATCTCTATTTACTCTAAATTGATGAAGATTTGAATTTTGGGATTGGATCTGGAGAATTTTTTTTTTTATCCTAGTTGAGTATGTCTATTTATAACTACGCACTTCCATAACTTGATACAACAATTTATCAAAATCCCGAGTTTAACTTCTATTTCACTTTGATTTTTTATTTCGTTAACCATATGAGCAAGGGTGCAATAATATACAAAGTCTCACTTTAATTCTCAAACATACCCTCTTCTGATAGTCCAGGAGATTTTGTACCATTTACAAGAGGTTGATCTGAATTGTCATTCAAATCACTAAAAATGCTGAAATCCAAGTCGTCGTCGTCCGTATTTTCCTTGTTCAAGTCTTCATAGTCCTCTTTTTGCTCCATTCCCATGGATTTCGCTTCTCTTTGCATTCGATGTTTGATGGTATCTTCATAAGACATTTCATACCAAACATCAGCCTTGCCGATAATAGATTTGTTGTGAGCATCTGTTATCCTCTGTTGCTTGCTCTTTTCCGAGTTTTTGGGTTCTCCCCAATAATCATACCGGTATAAAGGATTTTCAGGATCATATTGATCCTTTCCAAAATAGCTTGCTGGCTTATACCTTCCCGGCTCTTCCAATGGCAAACCAAGAGCTTGGCGACTGTCACAAAAACATGCAACTCAGGTCAAAGGAAAGACAATTAACAAGCTAGTAACGGTCATGAATGCACGTGATACACTCAAAAGGAAACAATAGAACTTGATCACATTCTAACCATAGAAATCAAATTATGGGACTACATTTAATTGCTTTAATATATCCTTAAGGAAATTCAAACTCTTAGTAAATTCTCAACAGAGTGATGATGAGAAATGCAAATATTGAACTCCACTGAGACAACTGATTTACTTGGATTAGTCAAACAAAATAACTGGTACCGAATCCAATTACTGAACTAAATAGAATAACAAAAACATCTGTAACTTACCAGATCATCAATTTTAACAACACACAAATTTTATCATTCTATTTTATGCTAGGCAACCTAATAATTTACTTCAGGATCTAACAGTAGATAGTTATAAGCAAAAATCTTAGCATAAACCCAGAGAGTTTAACTTTAGGAAAACTAAGATGAATAGGCACACCAGCTGATATCTCTAATCAAAGCTTCTCTTTCCTCAAGGGATCGACGCCAATGCAGTAAGTCATACTCATCCATTTCAATATTTCGCCTCAGTTTACCAATTTTATACTTCTCTCCTCTTTCTTCCGCTTTCAGTCTTTGTTTATTATGAAACTGCATCCAAGAAAAAAAAGGAAAAGAATTGAGTATTGAGATACCAAAATATATTTTAAGATATTTACGAGACAGTTTCAATTCTTTCATATCAGGACTTTAGTTCAGTGTTGATATGGATGTCAAATAGTAGAACATTCCTGAAGTTCTAAATTTATGATTAAGGATCAATATCATCAGGAAAATTGCTTGTCAGCCCCTTCACAACACATCCAAATCAAACTAAATATTGGTGTATTAAAAACTATATCTACAGGTTGTTGCCACTGGGATAATAAAGGAAAAGAGGATCATGCATGCATTAAGTGAAGATACACATGAAAAGAGTATATATTTGACTCTGAGCTTCTAAGGACAATAAAGAATGGCACACTGGCACCACTACAAATAAAAAACCCATGTTTATTCCCCCAAAGCCAGAGATTGAGCTAGCAAGCAGATTATAAATAAGAAAATAAAAGAAGAAGAAGACAAAAGTAGACCTCACGCTCAGCTAAGGCTGCTTCCAAGTCAAGTTCTTTAACACTTTGTTTCTACCAAAGAACATTAGAGAGCATCAGGTGAATATACTGAGTAATAATTTCAAACAGTGTCGTAAGAGAAGTTCAGACCAGGATTGTTTTTGGCAACAAGGTTTTCTTGTAATAAACTTCTGTATGTTCAATACTATTTTGTTCGTCAAATTCTTCATCATCGGTTAATTCGGATAGTTTTGTATCCTTGTATTTTTCGGGATTAGCCTCCCAATCATCCAAAATCATTTGCTCAGCCACATGGATTTGCCACAACTGCAAAAATAAATGAATTTACTAAACATCCATTGCTAAGCAAATCCTAGAAAGGTGTAATCATAATTGCATTACATCAATTAATCATCATTAGTGACTTAAACTAGGACAAATATATGCTATAAAAAGAGCACCTTCTCAACATAAGGGTGATCTGATAATAGTGATTCCTCTTCTGGCTTTGTTTCTGGATCTTTTCTAGGAACAGGAGGTCTTCCACAATCACGCTGCAAAGTAAGCACACTTGAGAAAACATATGCAGGAACAAGTAAATTCAAGGCAGTTTGATGGCCAAAGAGTAGGAAAAAAAGTTTGTCATGATCAAGTCAAAGGTGAATTGTTGTGAAACTGCATGCTCAATGAAGAAGAAGATATACCCGTAATTCATCTAGGTTGGTATCCTCATCTCGATGAAATATCGGTGGAAATTCAAATCTGTTGAAACTGCACAAACAAATAAAAATGTCAAAAACAGATCTCTAAGCATACAAGTGATCAATCCCAAAAAGTACTATTACCCCCTATTTTTCCCTCTTTTTTTTTAATTCCCTTTTTGTCAATTGATATCAATTCTAGTGGCCTGCCCTATCATACCGTGAATACCATGTGGTAAAACTTATTGCTAATATGCAGCACTCTGAAAGCCAAAAAGCATCAACAATCACAGAGTATAAGGGATGGGAAACTGGAATTAGTTGAGTAATCAAAATATCTTCAAATAAAGAAAGGTAAATTGCATACATAAGGTGATCAATGTTAGGCCACACAAAACGCATTTCAATAGGAAATCGAAAGCGATAAGGATCTCGCTTTGCCTGCAAAGCAATAAAAAAAAGAACATGATTAAGAGTAAAGTTACAAAGGGAGTAAAATTTGTAATTGTAAAATATTATGGAAGGTGCTCATCAGCAGGAAAGAACATGCAATATTTCATTTTATGTTACAAAGCAAAAAACACTCACCAAAATTTCAACTATGACATGCATACCAACTTTTATGTGATGCCGGATCCAATACCAATCATTATTTCTGATGGGAACCCACCTGAAACCCATAACAAACATAAATTTGGCTGGCAGCTTTTACAATTTCATTTTCATAACATATATGAAAAGAAAGCATATGGACAAGAAGAAATAAATAAATGGCAGAACTATGAAAATAAAAAACATATCCTTTCAAATCAACTGAAATTTTATTCAACATAAAAGACCAGCATAGTTGACAATGTTTACCCATCATGAACACCTCCAATATCAACAAAGGCGCCTTGATATAGATGTATGGTAGTGACTTTCCCCTCACAAATCTGTGTCAACATTACTCAGAACGCAGATTACCAAAATACATAGATATTAAAATGCAAGTGACCTTTTATCAATGTATATATTTATAGTGGTGTCCCAGCTACAAATTCAAATGCAACCAAAAAGAAAAAAATTTAGTTTTGGAAGAATAACAAATGCATTCTAAAATAGCATGAGCTGAAGAATGTACCTGTCCTGGATAATAAAATGGAAGTTCATACTGCAAAAAGAACAAGAAAAGCCACAATAATCAACTTTCAACTGTCAACAGTCAACAAATAAATAAACATAATAACGTCAATAGAAAACTTTCATAATTGTTTTTCTTACCATTCCCTCTTTATAGTCTTTCCCCCTTTTCCTTCTGCCAGGATAATCATCCTGGTCATGCTGTATAGTCACAAAAAGATTAAATAAATATCAGTCTCAACCAAAGATTAAGCAAATCCAATTTCACTAACGAATCAGCATTAACTTATTAATACCTTATAAGATTCCTCTTCTAATATATCCTTATTAGCATCAACCCATTCTTTATACTGTTTCAGAAACATCTTATACCTATCAAAACACATCGTTTCAGTGTCGCATTTTTCCCTATTATCCAATTCCTCAATCACCACTCTCTCCGCCTGCAACTTATGAGCTTCTCTAATAAACTCAAGCTCCTTCCTATCTACATCCCAACCTCTCGGCGGCCAATCTCTAGGTGGCACGTGTCTCAAAACCAAGGGAGCCGCCCACGACGTTTCCAGGGGTTCCGGAATCTCGCCTTTGATTTCGAACTGCTTTTTGATCCACTCTTCTTCAGTTAATCCCATTTCTTTCATCTTTTGGAGACGGTAGCTAGGTCTTAGCATTTTGAACGCTTCGATGGCTTCCGGTGACTGTAGAGGTACCTCTTCGCCTTCGTTAAGTGATTTGCGAGCGAAATCAGCTTCGGGAGTGAGGATTTCTTCCCACGGGGCCCAACCACGCTCCATCCAGTTTTTGCGACGCCATTCTTCTTCCCTGGCCTCGTCTTTCTCAGGGGGGCCGAAGAGTTCTGTCAAGGTATCGTCTACTGGGAATTCGTCGGAGCTGAAGCATCTTGGGGGTGCTGACGTGGAGAATGAGGGAGGGGTGGAGATTTTGAAGAAGAAAAGCTGACGTGCACGGTGGTGGTGGTGGTTGTGACGGTGGTTAGTGGAAGAAACAGGGTTTAGGGGTTTAGGGAAAGAGAAAGGGAAGGAGTGATGTGTTTGGAGAACTTGCATTTGCATAATGTTTGTGGATAAACCTCCGCAAAAACGAACTGAACTAAAAGCGCGAAATTGCCCACCTTTTTAGTCTAACCGATCATAAACGACGACGTTTCTATTTGTTTATCTTTTTTAATATATATATATATATACCTTATACAGAATTTTCATATTTGAGTTTTTTTAGGTACCATCACATTGCAAGTAGCAACAATTACCACTATGCCTTTTAATTCTTTTGAATTTTATTTTAAAATTTTTTTTTTTGAAATCTTAATATAACTAAAAAAAGTCCCAAAAATATCATAAACTTTTGTCAGGCACCACAGCTTCGCAGGATGCGACATTAAGTCATTTCCCTTTATAAAAATATCAATCTTAATGGGAAATGCTAAAAAAAAAAAAAATGAGTAGCTAAAGATTATGAGTTTAACTTTCGATCTCAGTTGAAAAACAAGGGACTAAAAAGAATATGCATCTCCACCCAGCTTGTGCTGTTTCGAGATCAATGTCCACAAACTACCTTCCCAAGAGTATGTTCTCAACATCTAGTCTATACAGAGAAATTAGCAACTGTGTACCATGTTCACAACGAATGTATTATAGCTAAAACAACATTTGGTTACAAAGCAGTAGACCGCCCGAATGAATTCTCTGTTGCTGACTCCATCTTTCCATGAGAAAATCTTCCTCACTTTTGCGCTTGAGGTACTCATCAACTCCAAGCTGTGGCTTTGTTCCACCTGATGAGAGGTGGCCCCACTCAGCTCCATATTCTCCATATCTACTCCTAGTAACTTCACTCATACTTGTGGAGTGGCTATCTGTAAGTCCTGGACTCCAACTCCCCCGGCTGCTGATAGAATGGTTACTCAAATCTTGCACAGGGGTTGCTTCCTGTTATAGTATATGATAATGAAAAATCACGAGAGAGAATACCAAAATATCTGAGGGTAATATTATGTATACAATAAGCAGACGAGTTTGCCAAAAAAAGATAATGCAGAAAAGCAACAGGTCAATGATTACCTGAGCTGCTTCCCATAAAGGAGATTTAGGAGTTGCCATGGACACCATCCCCTTGCTTGATAGAGGAGAAGCATCATTAGAAGTTTCCCATTGTAACCAGGGGAGCACAACCCCATCCATCTCAACAGGAACAGCCTTGGACAATGGTGGGCTTCGGAAAATTTGTGTCTTTGTTGTTCCTCCTAAACTTGAACTTGTGTCAGTCATTTCCCCATCTAAAGACGAAATATCTGTATCTTCAACATTTGAAATGAAATCCTCAAAATATTTCTCTGCTTCCTCAGTCAACCGCTTAGACATCCTGCTTCTGTCATTGCTCTTCTGGAGAATAAATTACAAAATGAATTAATATTATTGTCTGCCTTGATAACCAGCAATGAGGGAGCCCACAGAAGCAAATCTGTACCTTTCTAGCTCGGTTTGGTTTTTCTGCCACATTGTTCTTTGGTTCAAGATGCAGTTCCTTCACCATCTTGGATAGCTCCCTTCCCCGCTGCTCCTCCAGCAATATTTCAGCTAATAAATCTTGTTTGCGCTTCTCAGACTACAAGTTAAACAAAAAAAGATCCATAAGAAGCACTCAAAACTGTTGAGAACAATACTCACCAAGGCACCTCCATAGCTTGCAATACAATAACATTGCAAGTGCATTATATGCTCCAGTAAAAAATAAAAAGATGCCACCCCCTTGTATGCAATTTAGATAGATCCTGCTCTGTCTTTGACTGCAGCATGAAAACAGTACATTCTAATTTTCAGCCTTCTGACCAAAGTACCACTGAAGAGTAAATCTTCCCCACTGTGCCACGGTGGTCAGGAACTTGCAAGTTGCAACATGTAATCATGTTTCTTAATCATATTGACATCAGACAACAAATCATATCACAATCAAAAGCAAAAACGATTTGAAGAACTGATTGTGAACTCAAAAAGGATAAATGAAATGTTTAAAAAAGGGGATAAATGCAGCAAGCTTCCTCCCTAAAGAATGGCTATGGCTGACCAAGCAAAAGACATCCCAGGCTGCCAACATCTAACAAGTAACTAACAAAACTCAAGTTTTTCTCAACAAGTAATAGGCGCCAGAAAAAGGTTGGGGATTTCAGTTTTTAGTATCTCTCTTCTGCATTAACATGACATAACACTTTCCGTACCTGTTCCAACTCTGTTGCATAATTCCTCCTAATAGAAGACACTGCCTGAAGAACATCAGAATTTTTGGATTGCAAGTTGTCATTACTTGGTTTCCGTGAAACCTGCATAGGTTGCGACAAGCCTTGATAAGTTTCAGGAAACTAAAAAGAGGAAGTGCCTAGTTTTACACATGTAAGGTAAGAAGTAAAGTCATTGGAAATTAGGTTCATAAGATGCTCAATTACAGACTTGTTCAAGTTCCATTTTAATCTGTTCTACAGCATTTCTAAATTCTTTTCTCATTGCTTCTTACAGTCCACTGTATATAACAACACCAGTGGGATGCTCACCCTAAAAATTTAAAAAACAGGTAATGAGCGACAGAGAAAGCACATGAGCAATAACTGATGATACATTTCATTATTACAAATCAAACCCAACCTTCTTTGGAGAATTAACTACTCGCATTGTTTTCTTTACATTAGAATAAGCATCCCTCCCTTCGTCATCAGTTAAGACCGATGAGTGGCTCTGCAAGGACCAAAAACAATTAAAGTTTGGTTCAGTTGTGGACAACTTATGAGAAAAGAAAACCTATGAATGTAGAAATTCCATAATAAAAATCATAAAAAAAGAGTCACTGGACCAGGTCTGATTAAGTTGGTAAACTAGAATAGCCAGAAGAGAAATGCTTACGGAATAGCCATCATGATACTTCAAATCTTTTTGGCTAAGAGACCTTCTAAGCCCTTGTCTATGGTTGGAAGCAGCTGTCTTGCTTGATAACGGCACCTGAGCGGTTCGACCACTGAAACTCTTCGAAACAGCATGATTGTTTGAATTCTGCGAATGATCTAAATCACTCTGTCATTTGCAAGAACCAAGAAGAACAGGGCTTATATTAGAAAACAGGAGACATTACAAATTATACTTGTTCAATTGGTTTTCCATGTGCAAGCGAAACAAAAGATGCAACAGAAATTACAAATAAAAACCATCAGCACAGATTCAACTCCAAGTATTAATGAGTCAGTCAATTCAGGAAATACTCAATAACAAGAAACATAAATTCAAAAAGCATCAATACTAGCGAATTCTATGATTTATGGAACTAAAATTATTCAAAGTAAACTCCAAAAAAAGGTGTTTTAAATGCCCAATTTACATGGAAACGATTTCAAACACTAAACACGAATCTCTGAAAAACTAGCAAAAGAATTACCTCAGAATCGCTAACTTGGTATCTGACAACAGAAACAGAACGCCTCCTCCTGGAATTATTTTCCGCATTTACCCTTCCTCCAGTATAGCTATTTCCAACGCTGGCCTTCTCTTCGCCAACTCTTCTCGAAACAGACCTACCTCTTCTCTGAGACACACTCGCTCTATTATCCATAGGGCTGACGTCATCTCCTTTCCTCGAAACAGAACGGCCACGATCAGCTGAACTGAAGAACTTAACAGCAAGATCATCGAGAGTGATATCAGGAAAGCCCGACCCTCTAGTAGTGTTGACGAAACTCCCTCTAGGAACCTGGGTTGCCTCATCGGAGAAGTCAGGAACTGGGCGGGAGAATCGGCTGAGACTACGAGAACGGCGGTGAGCGGAAATACTGCTCCGATTGGAAGAAGAATAGGAGTCATCAGTAGGGGTGGTTGAGGATTTGCCGATTGGCGCCCGTTTGGTGGTGGATTTGAACGCCGAGGTAGCCATTGTGACTAGAAAGGCAAGAGATGTACAGTCCAAGGGAGCTACAAAAATGAGAGGTAAGAAGCATGTATGGAAGGTAAATTAGGAGCATTAATTACAGAATCAGCAATATTATTTATTATTATTATTTTTTTTTTTTTAAAATTGCAGATAAGGAGGTTTAATGGGTCTTAATTAATCTTCGAAGGAATGGAGAAAAAGATGAGGAGTTGACGCAGATAGAGAGACATGGAAGAAGAAATTAGAGAAGGAACAGTGAGAGAGTGATTGCAGGTTAGAAGAGGAAGATTGGCGGAGAGATCGAAAGTTTGAGAAAATTTGAAAATTGGGTGTGTTGTTGGCATGGCAACTAAGAATTGGTGGACCGAAATGGAATTTTTATTATAAGTTTTTTTTTTCCTAAAAATTACGGTATTACCTCTCTTAATGGTGTGATATTTTGTTGTCTGGACAGCCGTCCGATTCCTTTATAGTGGTTTTATGTTTCGCATACTGAAAAAGAAAAAATCATGTCCAACAGCAATTGTATGCCGGGCTATTTTAAACACAAACTCAATGAGATTCTAATGAGTTTATTATATCACATATTTAGGCAGTTGGATATTCTATTCGAGTAGTTGGAGCTTGCCTTGATGGCAATCAAATCAATTTTGAATATTTTAAAAGTTAATTTGACTCGATTACATTCATAAATATTTCAGTTGAATTAATTAAAATTTTTTTAGTTGATTTAAATATTTTAATCTTCTCCTACTAAAAAAAAGTAAGAGAAAATATATTTTTTATATTTAAATGTTTATATTTTTTATTATTTGAACTACTCGGATGGAAGGATTAATTAAGACTTTAAATATCAATAGAGGAGAAAAAAAAAGTCATTGTATTTAATTTGGGTGAAGCAAAAACTTAATAGCATTTCTTAGCGTAAAATATTGTATCTCTTGCTGTAAATGCAGCATATATGGCAATATATGATTATAAAATCTGAGTGACCGTTCTTGTTGCGCTATCAAAGTTGAGGCAGATTATTTCTGTCAAAATTCTAAGTTCAGCTACTCTTTCCTTTCATTCTTAATAATAATAATAATAATAATAAAAGTACCATTTTTCTTTTTAGTTGTATTCACAAGAGTCATAAATTCGGAAAAGAAAAAGAAAACGAGAAAACTACAACATATCACAAGATCATAACCGATGGCATTGTCATCTTTATCTGTCACATCTCTCAATGGATTGGCGTGCTGGCAAAGAAGGCTTGGTACTTGATATATGACCATTTGAATGACCAGGATGTATCGACCTCCATTGATTGAATCATTGAACTCAATTTTCTACCAACGGTGCCTGTTCATTTGATACGATTGGCTACTTTTTATACTTTCAACTGCAGAAACGAATCGAGACGAGGTACCTCAATCACGACCCTAGCAGATCGTAAAACCTCTTTATGTAACAAAGCTTATTGCCAGGTACCAGTTTTAAGGAACCCCTGAAATCTGGTCAAGCAGCTAACGATTTATGACAATCTTTTTAACTTCTTATTACTTGTAAGGCCCCAACAATCCTAAAGTTAATTGTACACAATCCTAAAGCTATTGCTGTACACAAACCCAAATGCTTCAAACTCAACTTAATAAAATTATTTATCCGTATATTAAAATTCATTTAATAAATAAATTAAATTTTTTTTTAACAACTGCTCATTGCATTAAGAAAAACAACATGAATACAATAAAAAGACCCTAATAACTAGAGACAGAAAATTGCATAGGTATCACTAAGAGGATATTTAGAGGGTAATATCTTTCTCTTAGCTAGAAATCACTTAAACAAATTCTAAAATAGGGTCAAGCACAAAAAAATATCAAACAAAGCCTATAAAGAGGCTATACAAGGGCACTGTAGGGCCAGCAGCTTCAAGCTTGAGAATTTATGAGTTATCCATAGTAGGACTAAGCGATCCAAATTATCAGGCCGGCTCGATTGAATGCGGGTAGAGTTGGCGGGTCGGACGAAACGGGGTGAGAAAGGGCGGGTGGTGGCAGCTGTTCAATATTGAATTTCAAAAACCCGAACCGTCCAAAAATTTGATTCTCCTAGTACCTAAACAACGTCGTTTTATATTCATATATATATGTATTATTATTTTACCTAAAACCTAAACACTCATTCACTCCTCACTTACCTTAGCCGCCGTTCAGTGTTTTCTCTCAACTCCTCTCCTTCAAACCCCTAGTTTCATTCTCTCCTTCAAACCCTAGTCTCATCTTTTTCTGTTCTTCACTCTTTAATCACCCTTTCAGTGATTAAATCTCGTTTTCTCTTCTTTTTAAATCTCTTTTGCACCGAGTCTCTCTGGATAATGATGTCTCTTTCCTAAATCCATTCATTATATTTTTTTGTAGTGACAAAATCAATTTGATGGCAGATCTGTAGCATGCACGACTTTATTTGTTCATTTTTAATCATGCATGTTAAAAAAAGATCAAGATATTTCAGAATATAAGATGAGATATGAAAATATATTTTCGATTTTAAATTTTTTTATGTTTATGTGAAATTTGATTCATGTGAATCTTTATCTAATTTGATATTTGGTTTTTATTTTTAAGTATAAGTTGATGTGGTGGAAGTTCCTTGGAATCAAAGAGGTGGAAGTTTCCGATCTAGTCCCGATCTGAGTTGATCTATCTAGATCTCCTATCCTTTATGTGACTAAAGTCATTTTGCGAAAAAATTAAGGTATACTTTTGGTTCTTTTGATTCTATTTTGTAAAAGGTCATGTTTTATTTTTATTTAAAATTTTAAATTAATTTTTAAACTTTTATTTTGATTCTGTTGATTGTTGAGTTTTTATTACAATTTTTTGTTGATTTGAATTCATTTTGGAGAAAATAAAATAGGGATAATTACTATTACCTCCCTTGAGGTTAGGGTCTAATTACTAGTCCGTCCCTCCTATTTCAAAAATTAACTAAAAATCTCTTTAAGTTTGATTTGTTAAATAATTTCCCTCTTCTGTTAAAAAGTGTAAGAATATTCTTGAAATATATTGTTAGTCAAAGGTCAAAATGTCAATATTTTCAAAAATACCCTTAAAGTTTCAAATTATACTTAATTTAATTAAAATTACAAATTACAAATATTTTTAAAAATAAAATGCAAATATTTTTATATTGTAACAATGTAAAAAATTTAGGATTTAAAAAAAATTAAATATGGTATAATATTATAAATTTAGTCAAATATTGAGAATAAATATGTATTTTATTATATTTAATTTTAATACAAATTTTTGTTAAATTTTATTTTAATTTGATTTGATTTAATTAAATCATAGCTTAAAATTGTAAACAATAATTTAATTAGAGGTTGCATAATACTACAGATTTAATAAGATGAGAATAAATATATTATATTTTTTTATTTCAAATGATAATAAAAATGTTTAGAGAGTGGTCTATACACTGAGTCCTTTGGTCACAGGTGGTCCCGGTCGTAAGTCCCTGGAGAGGCAGTGAATCCGTTGGTTTAGCCAGTGAGTTGTAGGTGTATACCCAGTTCTGTAAACATTCTTTTACCATGTATCCAATCTTCAGTAGAAGTACTTCTTCTTCTTCTTCTTCCTCTGCTTCATTCTCTGCTAAAGATAAGAAAAATATAGTCAATAGTGATGAAATTACTATTGAATACTTTGAAAAATGCATAGATGATTTCACATTAACTGATTTCACATATATATATATATATATATATATGTTGGTATAATATATTCTGCAACCCCCGTACTTCGCACAATTGATTAGTTTGACATCTTAATTTATAATTTTATCATTTTAACAATTAAACTTGTTAAAATAGCACTAATCTAATGATATAATATATTTGTTTCTCTTGGTACTTGCCATTTTTTGGTAGTTTGACATTTTTATTTTATAATTTTAGTCAGTTAAACTCTTATGATGTGGCACATGCCGATTCAATATTACATGTCATGTATGCTAGTAGGGAGTTTAAAAATACTATTTTAGATAAATTCAAATATTAAAATGAAAAAACTATAAAAAAAATTGTCAAACTATCAAAAAATATCAAATATAAAAAGCGGGGAAAATATTATGCCAACTAATATTTGAGCATCTGCCTGACCATCATTCAAATATAGAAAATTGGTGAATTTATGATTTGATAAGGGTGACCAAACTTGAGTTTTTTTTTTTTCACATCCTTATACTCGAAAATTAGTTTTTCAAAATTATGACAGTACCTTAACATTTATATTGTAAAATACAATTAACAATCATGAGATGTCACACATTTTCTTTTCTAAACTATAGAGACAAAATAATAAGAGCAGTAAAAATCTCTAAATAACTAATATAATGTTACTACATATACTTCAAAACGTTGTTTAAGTAATAATAACTTCTATTAGCTAATTCCAAAGGTGTGTATTAGCTAATTCTAACGAAGTGTGGCACATTTTTTCTTTATTCATATTGTGATGGGTTAAACATGAACAAAATTAATACTGTCAAATCAAAATGGGAAAAGGTTCAATTTGTACCTTGAGTTTGTGCTCTAAGAGCAATTTGGATCCTTTGTGTTTTTTTTTTCTCAATATGGAACCTAAGAAGTACGGATATGGAACACAAATACGACATGATATGGAATACAAATTATCAATTTAATTTGTTAATATCTATTAAAATTAATTTTTTATTAGTTTACAGAATTTAATTGTACTAAAATAAAGTTACAAAATTTGATTGTAATCTGTAAAGTTTTAATATACTCCAATTTTTAAATGTAGAATTCCCACATACTGAGAAAAAAAAACACAGAGGATCCAAATTACTTTTAGTACACAAACAAAGATGCAAATGGGACTTTTTCCCAATTAAAATTTATCGGAATTGGTGGTACTTTTAATATGTACTTCACGGTAACATAGACTATAACATATAATAGTGATCAACATGCTTTTGAGGCACTTGAAATTTCCACGTTTTTAAAGACTAAAGTTGACTACTTGTTGCCTTCAACATCAAACTTTGCTAGTGGAAACAATGAAAGCCATGGAAAAAAAAAAAAGTTGCAACTTGCCTTTAGGCTATCACAGTGACCCAACGAGAACCCACATTAATACTCTCATTGATAATAATAATAATAATATATTAAATTATATATAACAGATCGAAGGTTAAGATGATAAAAATTACATTAAAGTATAAAAATATTACAAATTTAATTTTTAACATTGTAGGTGATTGTACCATATTAGACCATGCCTTGTAATATATGAAAAGTGTTATTTTGGTCGAATGGTTAAAGTCCTTTTGGATTTTATGGAGTCTTAATATTGAATTTTTGCCAAATTCTATAGAAATTTACTTCATTTTTTTTGAATTTCATCAAAAAATTTATTTGAATCAAACAAATCTTTAATCTGACTAACAATAACAGAAGGACAATCTTTTTTTAAATTAAGGATTTATAAAATATTTTTTAAATTATATACCTCATAATAATTTTAAATAAAAATTACCATTAAATTATTTACACTATTGCTATTGATATATATATATATATATATATATATTAAATTTGTTGCTAAGTCTCTCACGTTATGTTTACTTTAATATTTACATCCCTTTCAAAACTTTTCTAATAATTCTTTTTTATCTATCTTTTCAATGGAGGTATAAACAAAATACTGAAATTGTTTAATCATTCTAATTATACACGTGGGTAATATATATATATATATTGTA